>RJWJ010018481.1:0-31546 GCA_004363605.1 Indri indri | reverse complement strand
CCTGAACCGTATTCTGGTGACATTCAGGCAGCCCCCAGACCCCTCTGACACCCGACTCTCTGCTCCTTCAGAACGCCAGACTTGGGCCCAGAAGCCTCGCCGCTCTCTGGCCCTGGACAAGCCTGAGAAGCTGGTGACCCCATCCCCAGACCAGAAAGGAGGAAACATGGGGGGCACCACCCCTCCTCCAAGATGCCCCAAATCCTGCGGTCACCCTGAAGCTGCAGCGTCCTCGTCTCAAGGCAGCAGAAATGGAGGTCAGTTCCACCTGACGTTGCTGGATATGGCCAAGAACATTGGCCACTGTGACATCTTAAGTTGGTCTCTTTCCTCACTGTTAATATTAACTTAGTCTTTCATTTAGACGCTGCTTTTTCAGCACCGCCGTGTCCCAGACACAGTATTAGTGGCGGGGGATACAACCGTGAACGAGATAGAGACCGTCTCTCACTTTGTAGACGTTATGGTCTCATCCCCAGTGTTCTTTTTTGTTCCAGGCTCTGTCGTGGGGGTTAGGGTGGGACAAGCTCAGCATCACCCTCATGCAGGGCTTCACGTCACAGAACTGGGGATAAGGGCAGGGCCTCCTCCTTAGGCGTCACTTAAAGCAGGCAGACTCTCTCTTGTGACTCCTGTCACCGCCCAGCTTGGAAAAGGTGTGCTGACGCATCCCGCAGAGAGCTGGGGGGTGGGGGAGGTCTGAATGCAATGCTGGAGACCTTGGCTTATTCCTCCGTTGGTTCATTCAGCCCTTACTCCCTGAGCACCTCCTGTGTGCCAGGCCAAGTATGGGGTGCTGGTGACAGATCAGTGACCAAGTTCTCAGTCCCGTGACGGAGTCACTCACATCACCAGATTCTGATAGTCCTGGGCTTGCACAGGAGGCTGGGGGCCCCAGAGGAGGCGTCTGACCCAGCCTGGAGATCAGATTTTCGTGCTAGCTGTGTGAACTTGGGCAAGTTACTCGAGATCTCAGTGCCTCAGTTTACTTACCTATAAAATGGGTAATAACAGTACTCTTTGGAAAAGGGTTACTATACGGTATGCAGAATACTCAAAACAGTGCTGGCCAGAGTCAGCACCACTACTTGTTTGCTATCCTTGCTGTCATCACCAGCATGCCACTTAAGGATGTCATCTTTCTTGCAGCTTCTGATAGGGACGTGGGATTCAAGAAACCTGGGGATGATTTGGGGCTCCCCTGAGCCTCGTGCAGAGGCTCTGCAACCTGCGGTTTTGGCTAGGATTGGGGAGCGAGAGGCAGCATGGCAGGACCTGGCACCTTTCTGTCCCCTGCGTGCGGGAGTCCTGGGATTTGGCCCAGTCCGCAGCAGGGGACATCTCGATTTGCCCCCTTAGGCTGCTGTTGCGGAAACGGTATCCAGGACAATGGGCCTCACCCTCCTCTTTCGGACCAGGAAGGTGCTGGGAGCATCTATTTTCTCACCAAGGCACAGCCCTGTCCTGGGTAAGGGCCCCCCAAGGGCTTTGAGTGGGTGGTGCTGCGGCGTTTGGTCTGGTGTGGTCGAGTTCGATTCACGTCCTCTGCTGGGGCCCCTTGAGCACCAGTGGGGGGTCTGGCTTTGTGCCGACCGTGAGCTCACAGGGAAGCCTGGCTTCCCGTGTCCTTGGACATGGCTGCAACCTCCTCCCTGGCCCCTCTGCCTTCCCTGTCGCCCCTCCAGCCCATCCTCGCTTGACCAAGTGGCTTTTCTAACACACAGACCTTGACCACGTCGGCCCTTCCTCAGTGCCTGTAGGGTAGAGCCCAGATATCGTAACTGGCATTTGAGACCTTCTGCTGCCTCCGGTTCGCTTGTCAGCCCTCTCTCCTGCCCTTCGCTCACGAATCTTACACTTAGCAACACCAAATATTCGCCATTCCCCACCAAGCCATGCCCGGCCCCTGCTGGGCTTCTCACACCTGGTCCCTTGTGCTGGAAAGTCTGTGCCCTGTCCACCTGCAAAGCTGCCCAGTCTTCAGGCTGGGCTCGCTGCGCTCCTCCCTCCCTCCCTGCCCTCTCACTGCCTCGTCCTCCTTGAAGCCCCTGGATCACAGCACCCCCATGTTGTCAGGGTCTGTTTACCAGCTGGTCTCTCCTCACACGACTGGAAGCTCCTTGAGGGCAGGAGCCTGAGCGGGTTGAGCTTTCTGCCGCGAGCATCCCCCAGGGGCCAGCACGGAGCTGAGCCGTGTCTTTACAGATGGCCACACTGAGACACCCAAAGGGGTCACACAGCAATTTCCAGCCCGGGGCTGTGTGTCTGCCTCTTAAATTCCATTCTTTGCAGGCAGAAGCTGTCGTTCTATGATTCCAGTGAGGAGGTGGATAAGAAGTCCCCTGATGCTGACCCTTGGCTTCCTGTCTGGACCATAGAGGACAGCCCCCATGGTGACTGAAAACTTGTCTCTTCTTGTAGGCTGCTGTGAGGGCCTTCTTGTGCTTTCATTCTGAGGATTTCCATGGAAAGGGGGAGAGGAGGTTCACTAAGCACAGGGAAGGCAAACACACAGTGTGCCTGCTGTCTCTCTGCCATCGGTTGCCATGGCAGACATTGCTAATTGATTGTCACTGTTTCCTTTGAGGCCAGACACTACCTCAGAATCTTTCTTAACACAGAGCTATGGGTAGCTACAGTCAGTCAATCAGATCTGGCACATTATAATATTGTTTTTGGTTTGTTTTTTTTTTGCCATCCCTGACATAATGCCAAGCGTTGTACCTCTTAATTGCCTCTACCAACAACTCAGAATGAGAAATTGTCAGAGTCCCCTTTCCCCAGTGTCTGGCACCATGTCCTCAAAGCCGGCTGCTGTGTTGGGGCAGAGGGCAATCTCTGGGCTGATGTCTTCTTTTCAGGGAGCTCACTGGCCTTGGAGCCTCCCCAGACTGATACCTGGAGTGTGACCAGCAACCCGATTGAGTTCCTAGGACTCAGCCCTTCCCTCTTCAGCTCCCCGGACAAACTGCTGCCGGAACAGATCTTGGAGGACGGCGCTGAGTATCTGACTGAAGGTGAGCATCTAGGGCTGGGCCTGCCGCCTAGTCCATTCAGGAGACACATGGTGACGCCACCATGTGCCTCGGACTGTGCCGGGCCACACTGGGTACCAAGAGGTGAATCCCTCCCAGGCCCTGCCTCGGGGAGCCCACAGCCTAGCAAGGGAACAACCACAGGCCAGCGTGGTGAGCCCCTAGCAGGGAGCCCCTTGCTCTGCCTCAGGGTTGGAGGTGCCCAGCGGAGCAAGCCTGTGAGCTGGGTTTGGGCAGAGGGTTGCAGATCCCAACGGACAAAGCCTGAGGAGACGCCAGCTCGTGGGGACAGCAGGGCTGAGACACGGCGCTGTGAGAGAAACATGTTTGCTCTAGCAACCCCTCTGTTCTCCCTCCCCGGCAGCTCTCTTTGAGGAGGTGTACTTCGATCCTGAGTCTCCAGCTTCCGCCTGCATGCCTGAGGCGTCCCAGAAGAAGGTAGGCATCGTCCGCCTGTCTGACCACGGACTCATCGTCCATTTTCCACACACCTTATTCACAGCCGGATTCACTCGTCCCTCCCCTGTCCCTTGCAGCGGCCTCCTTCCCGCCCCCTCACCTGTCCATCCACTCCTGCTTCTCATCCTTACAAAAGCTCACCCGCCCACCGTGCGCTCATCTACCCAGCCTTTGAACACTCACTGTGCTAGGCGCTTGGAACGAATGAAACAAAAAAGATAAAAGCTGGAAGCTGCCGGTGCCCCTAAAAGACCCCACATAATTTTACAGCTACTCTATGAAGCAGGGTCTCTTGTGGCCCCATTTTACAGATGAGGAACCAGAAATCAGAAGTGATCTCAAGAATCCTCAGTTGGAATAAAGACCAAAACCCAGGACTGCCCCCTCCCAGGCCTCTGGGCTAAGCTCTGTAGCCACCGTCTGCTCCAGGAGGTCCCTGTCTGACAGAGACAGCCCCCCAGCTCTAGTCCCCCACTGATTCTTCCTCCACGGTCGCCTCAATGAGTAGCCAAACTGGCAGCAGAAACAAAAACAGACACCAATAGCAGAGCTCTTAGTCGGTGCCAGGCACTATGTGAAGTGCTTCTCAACTCCGCGAGGCACACATTGTGACCAGGATTTTGTAGATGAAACCCATGCTCAGGGAAGTTAAGACCTGCCCAGGGCATCACAGCTACTGAGCGTGTAGCAAACTGGGGGGGCTTAAGAAGGTGTTGCCCCAGAGGAGGCAGGTGCCCCAAGCCCAGTGTGGCCCCCCTCTGACCCCTGTGGGAACTTTGGAACATTTGCTCGAATGTCTAAGGGGTGTTGAGATGACATTGTCTTTAATCCGAGCTGCTTCTAATGTTCACATCCTAGAAAAGCAGCGATGGGGGGGAGGGGGGCGGCGAAAGGGCACTGCCCATCCCCCCTCCCATCTTTCTCCTTCCTCATGGCCCAGGACGTGCCGTCTGAGGCTCCGGAAGACCTTCCTGCCTCCCACAGCCCGTGCCAGCCCTCGGTCTCACCGGACCACTGCTACCTCTCCCTGAGTGAGAACAGCAAGGCGCCGTCCAGCCCTAGCTCCGATGACAGCGACACGGAGTCCATGTGGATGCAACAAGAGGTGAGCAAGGTGGCCGTCTGCCAAAGGCAGTCAGGCGTCTCTTGCCCTCTCTCATCCCCCTGTCTCCCCCACCCAGGACATGCGAGCTAACCCCGAAGGCTTGCAGACCTCCAGTGACGAGAATGGAGACTATACGTGGACCCCCAGCCGGCGGGCCTCAACCCTGCCCGCAGCCGGGAGAAAGGCCAGGAAGGGCCGAGCAGGCAGGGACCCCATGAAGCCCAAGGAGAGCGCGAAAGCCCCTCGCCCCACCCAGATGAAGAAAAAGTGTGTCAACGGCTTCATCATGTTCTGCAGGATGAACCGGAAGCAATACATCCGGTGGGTGGGGGGATCCTCTTTGGTCCTGGGTCAGGCCGTCCCTTCACTGTCTGCTCACCCCCCTACACCATGTGGCTCCCCACTGCCATCTGACACATCTGCCCGTTCCTGGAACCCATTAACCCTTCCTCAACCACAGTTCTCCCCCAGAATTTAACCTGGACCCCTCACGTTGGTCAGGGCCTATCGGTTGTAAGCAATGATTTCAGACTTAAGAAAAGGAAATGGTCCGGGCACAGTGGCTCACGCCTGTAATCCTAGCACTCTGGGAGGCCGAGGCGGCGGATCATTTGAGCTCAGGAGTTCGGGTCCAGCCTGAGCAAGAGCGAGACCCCGTCTCTACCAAAAATAGAAAGAAATCGGCTGGACAACTAAAAATATATAGAAAAATTAGCTGTGCATGGTGGCGAACACCTGTAATCCCAGCTGCTTGGGAGGCTGAGGCAGGAGGATCACTTGAGCCCAGGAGTTTGAGGTTGCTGTGAGCTAGGCTGATGCCACGGCACTCTAGCCCGGGCAAAAGAGTAAGACTCTGTGTCAAGAAAAAAAAAAAAAAAAGAAAAGGAAATGAATTGGCTTATTATAACCTGTAAAAAAGGGCAGGGACAGATTGCCTTCACATGTGGTTGACTTGAGGCCTCAAACAATGCTGTCTGGAATCTTTGTCCCTCTCTCTCAACTCCTCTGTCCTCTGGGCTGGCTTCATTCTCCAGCATGCTGGGCTATGTTGGAGGCACCCAGGAGGTGCATGTTTGTGTCCTTTCTGCCACCCTAGCAACTTTGGTGGGAGGAGAGCTCCCATCTCTAAGGGTTCAAGCAAAAGTCCTGAGTCTAAGTAACTTTGACAGATCAGGTGCCCAACCCTGAACCAGTCGTTGTCAGGCCTGAAGCCAGGAGAGGGGGAGGCCCCCCAGCTACAGTGGAGAAGAGCTGGTTCCTTTACAGGAAGATCCAGGTGCTAGTGCCAGGAGCAGTGGCTACAGGTCCCCTATACTCTCCCGGGACACTGGGTGCCCCATTGAGAACAACCATTTAATCCATCTCCCTTCTTTGACTCCTCGGCTCCAGAGGGTGCGTAATGGGAGCCTCGCGGGCCAAAGGGTTAGGAAAGATCTGAGTTTTCAGATGGGAAAACTGAGGCTCTGAGAGGGCAAGGGACCCTCGTGTGGCCGTAGCGATGGCCTCTGCCCAAGTCAAGGTGCCCTGCAGGCTCCTCCTTACCTCCCCCATGTCCTCCTTCTTCCTGTCCCAGAGCCTGCCCTGGGACCGCATCCACGGCTGCCACCAAGGAGCTGGCCCAGCTGTGGCGGGTGATGACCCAGCAGGAGCGGAGACCGTATTGGTGAGAAGCCCCTGCCCAGGAGGCCTGGTGGTGGGTAGAGGGGCCTCCCTGATCCTAATCCTGCTCTGGTCTGCAGAGCCTTAAGCTTCATGGTATTGGAAACAGGTTGGGAATTTACTGGGCTGGGGAACTCGTGTGCCGCCAATTTTCAGTTAGCAGAGAGGGAGCTAAGCAGGGCAAATAGCCTAAGTGGGGGCTTGGGCCCTGCTGCCTCAGTTGCTTTTGCCGTCTCGGCCACGTGGAGTTTCCCAGAGCATGGTTTTATCTTCCTGTCACTTGGCCTCCTTCCCTCCTCTTCTTCGACCCCCCCTTCCTGAAACCTTGTCCTTTCCACTGACTTCGAAGCGCTGCCATCTGCCTGTTTCTGACTTGGCCCCTGAAACACTCACGTCTGTGCACAATTCTTAAGAGATCCTCAAAGGAGCGTGGGACTCCTGCAAAGAGCCCTTGGCAGAGTCCCATCTCACAGACCGGGACTTGGAGACCCAGAGATGTGTCCAGTGGGGCTAAAACTCTGGCCTCCCTCTCAGCCAGGCCCTGGTCACTTCGGGGGCCAGAGGATTAGGGGTGGGACAGAGATGCCCAGGAGGTGAGCGAGGAACCCCTGGTCATCCTGCCACCGTCTCCCTGCAGCATCAAGGCTCGAAGATTCAGCCGCCAGCACAACCGCATCGTGAAGCAGGACAACTCCAGCAGCGACGAGGATGACTGGGAGACGCCCAAGCCCTTCTACCAGCTGCTGGCTGAGAAGGCTCGCTGTGCCTCAGACGCGGCCTCAGTGCCACCCCCTCTCCATGGGTGAGAGAGGGTAACCCCCTCGCTCTCCTGCCTTAAAGCTCTTGCTTGAAGCCAGGAGAGCTTGTCCCTTCCTGGGCATTGAGCCTGGCGACGGTGATGCAGGTCTCTGTGGCCAGTTCCCACAGGGCCTGCAGAGGGGCGCGGTTACTGTTCCTGCTGCTGCCTTGCTCGGTCAGAGCTGCCCTTCACGGCACTTCTGCCCTGTGGCCCACCACAGGACCCTCAGGGTGGGAGGGAGGAAACCTTAAATGAAATGCAGGGGGCTAAAGTTTACAGGCAGGGGCTGCCCTCTGCCCTTCTTTTCCCCACCCCAGAACCAAATGGTTTCAACCCTCTTTATTCTCACCTCTCCCCACTCCCCTGTTCTATTTATGAATTATTTATTGTTTTAAACAAAATAAAGCAAGCGCAACCCTTGTCACTAGCAAGGGTGACAAGGGGAGGCTCTCCTGCACCTCCTTGCTCCCCCCGCCCTAGGGTACCTCTTCTACCCAAATCCGGAGGCCTGCAGCGTGAAAGTAACCTCACCGCCCACACCCTCCCAAGCCCCCCACACATCTGAACACAAACCCTCTTCCCACTTCAGGGAGCAGCGATCAGAAAGCCACAGTCTCAAGTGTGGCTTTCTGTCATTCAGGTTTTCTTTGGGCAAGTCATTTGGAAGGAAACCCACACCCCCAGTAGTTCTGTTGTCTGGTAACTTTAATTGAAATGGAGGCATAACACGTTCTAGAAAAATAAAGATTTAGGATACAAACTGGACACAGGGGTCAGGGATGCCCCCAGGGATGAGGGAATCTTTGGTCTGGGGCTGGACGTGATAACGAGGGCTTTAGTCTGGGGGAGCTAGTGGAGCAGGCCCCTGCCCTGCCCACACCGGGCATCCCTTTTCAGCAGGAAGGGCCGGGCTAGGGGAGGGTCTGTCAGTCTCGGGGCACTGCCTGTCCCCCATCCTCGGATTCCAAGCAGTTGTGAGAACACTGGATATCAGTGGAGCTATTAATAGTGTTTCAGGGAGTGACAGGGAGAGGGATCGTGGGGGCTGGAAAGCCAGCCATCTGGCCGGGTTTTCAGCTCACAGCCAGCACCAGGTGGAGGGGGTAGAGTCCTGCATCAGGACGTCCCAGATCGCCCCAGATATATGGCAGGGCAGAGCAAGGAGAGGGCTGTAACAGAGGAGGCCCCCCCATCCAGAGAGGGACGGTGCCCTGGACAGGGAGCGGACAGGGGCAAGTCCCCCGGGCACCTCCAGGGCTTGGAGAGGTTAACTGGGCCAAAAGGTCGTAGTGTGTGTGGAATCTTCAGACTGCAGCAACTGTTTCTGAGAGGTTCCCTCCTCCCAGGTCCGGTCCCTGCATCTTGAGCACCATTGTCAGGAGAGCAATTGGGCCAGGCTGGGTCACAGTTCCAAGGGTTCTTCCACAGGCACCGACTGTAGCTGGGTCAGGACCTTGGCCTCAGCTTCCAGCCCCTCATCAACCTCACCCCCTGCCGTGGCCCCCAGGAGCAGCCCCTCAGGGTCAGGGTCCTGCAGCCTCAGCACAGTGTGGGGAGCCTGTGTCTCCAGCCCCTTTTCGGCTTCTAACAGCCCCTCTGTTCCTGTGCTCAGTTCCAGCCCTGCTGGCCAGATGGGTACAGCCGCAGGTGACAGCATCAGCCCCTCTGGTGGGGGTGCTGGGAAGCTGGGCAGGAGGCCAGGGGAATCTGGGGAGAAGGGCAGGCTGGCACCAGAGGCAGCGGCAGGGGTGGGTGGTGGCTGCTGCACAGAAATGGTGCCCAGGGCGTGCGCCTCCGGGAGAGCAGGGCTGGGGGCCACCGGGAGGGCTCCTTCAGGCACTGAGACGGCCGTCTCTGGCTTCAGGGGCAGGGCCAGGCTGGGGGCTGGAGGCAGGACCTGGGAGACCAGCATGCTGGTAGGGAAGGTGGCGGTGAGGATGAGCTTGCCCTGCTGCACAGCCACGCCCGTCACGATTGGGCTGCCAGACACAGGGTTGGCCAGGAGGAAGTTTCCTGTGGGGAGAAGAAACAGGCCAAGAATAAGGTTAGAGCCAGAAGCAGCTGGCAGAACAGAGGGGGAGATGCTACTGGGCGGCAGGTGGCCAAGCCCCTTCCAGGCAGAGCCAAGCCCGTGTGGCTGCAGCCAGGGCACTAGCCCTGGCACAGAAGGGCACTGGGACTTGTCGGGGGTGACATGCCCTCCAAAGCCCACTGACAGCCCCCTCCCTCTCTGAGTACTGCAATCCCCTCTCCCAGCTCTCACCCAGCCCTGAGAGAGGCAGAAGCGGGTACCTGGAGCGGTGGCCGAAGGCAGCTGCAGGGCCGTCACGCCCACCCCAGAGTTTATCAGGTGCACATTGGCAGGGCCTGCGGCAGCTGCCACCTTCACGGGGCTGCCTGGCCCAGCTGCCAACAGCTGCAGTGGCCCCACAGCCTGGGGCAGGGTCACCACCTGTGAGGTGGGCACAACCTGGGGCAAGTTCAACAGCGGGGAGGTGGGGCCCAGGCCCGTTGGGTACCCAGGGGGTGGGGAGATTGGCACCACTTGTGGAGCAGCCACAGCAGGCACTGGTCCTGGGGTCAGAGGAAAGGTGGCAGCTGGCGGGGGGCCAGGCACCACTTGGGGCAGGGTTCCTGGGACCTCCTCTCCGGCTGGTCCTGAAGCAGTGACCTGGGCCCCCTTGGTCTCAGAGGCCTCAGGCTGAGCCTCCTCCAGCCGAACCTCCCCAGTCTGAGGGTCCAGGACCAGGGAGGTCTTGGCCTCGCTGGCCCCCTGGGGACTAGGCTGCGCAGGAGGAGCAGCACCGCCCCCCGTGAGCAGCAAAGGGCCCAGGCTGGAGGCCTCGCCCAGGGCCAGGCTGTTGATGATGACAGGGCTGCCATTGAGGAGCACGGCTGGAGAGCTGCTGGCCGCCAGGAAGCTCCCATTCACCAGGATGGAGGAGGAGGCGGGGCACGGTGAAGGAGGGGTGGCTCCTGCCAAGAATATGGAGCCCTGGGCAGTGGCCTCCACAGACGCTGGGGCCACCCCCCTCTCCAGGTCCTCGGGACTTCGGCTGGACTCGTCCTCAGTAGCGGGATTCCCATCAGACTCGCTGTCGGGAGAAACGATTGTAAGGTGTAGGCTGTTAGCCAGCCGGGCTCCTGCACAGAGCCAGGTGCAAGCTGCTCTGCAGGAGCACGCGCTGCCCACTGCCTCCCCACCTTTCCCCAGCCCAAGCTTCTGTGGACCATTTCTGGGGTTATGAAACCTCTGTGAGACCATCCCAAGACCCCAGGGCCTTCTGCAAGCCCTGCATTGACACCACCGCAGAAAAGCTAAAGCCGGACGGGATGGGGAGGGAAGAGGCCGTGCTTTCCCACTGCCTTGGCCACGGTGCCCCAGAGGCAGAGCACCCAGGCTGCCCTGAAGTTTCCTGGGGTAGGCAGAGAGCACGCAAGCCCGCGAGTGTCCCGGAGTGAGGAGCAGGCGCCGGCTCAGCTCCCTGTGCCCTCCCCGCGGGGCGTCAGGGAAGGGAGTGAGAGGCCGGGCCCACAGGGTGGGAGGGGAAGGGCTTGGGTTACAGGGAAACCGGAGCTGGGGAGGGTTCACGTTTCACAACAAAGACGGACGACAGGCCACGCTGTTTGGGCCCTGGGGGGTGTGGGAGTGGGTGGGGAAGAGTAACGGTCAGGAGAGGGCCAGGCTGCAAAGGGGGCCTGGAAGGAACCCCTACATAGGCTGGAGTGGAAAAAGGCCCCTCCCGCTTCTCCGCAGCCCCCACAGAGCCCCTTATTTTCTCACTGCCTCCCCCCAGTGAAGTCTCGAACACGGACTGGAGCTTGGATGGAACAGCGCGAAGAGGTCTCTGAGCCTCCGCGTGAGGAGCAGGGACGCCAGGAGAGGGGGCCCAGGCGTGCGTGTGTCCCATCCTCGCTTAGTTCCTGCGCTCCGCAGACGCCTTGAGGGTGTGAGCGGAAGGTGTCCGAGGAGTTCGGCGAGCTGACCCCAGCAGGAGGCACCCGGGAAGAGGGCTGGTAGATAGAATGTCCCCGGGAAAGCCAGACTTGCCCCGCACGAGTCCCCTCACCTCTTGCAGGGAGCGCCGCCGCCGGCCCCGGTCCGGTCGCGCTGTCGCCGGTTCTTGAACCAGTTGCTGACCTGCGTGAGCGAGAGGCCGGTGAGCGTGGCCAGGCGGCGCTTCTCGTCCGGCGTGGGGTAGCGGTTGCCGCGGTAGCAGGCCTTGAGCGCGGCGCGGGAGCGCTCCTTGAAGCAGTAGACGGTCTCCTCGCCGTCCCAGATGGTCTTGGGCAGCGGGAACTTCTTGCGGAGGCGGTACTTGTCCACTGCGCCCAGCGCACGGCCACGGGCCCGCTCGGCCTCGTGGTAGCGCGCGCGCAGGTAGAGGTCCTGCAGGAAGGCGTGGTGGGCGGCGGGGAAGGGGCGGCTCTCGAGTAGCCGGTAGAGCTCAGCGTACTCGCCCCGCTGGAAGGCCACCAGGGCCCGCGCGCGCAGCACCGGGTCGCTGCCACGTAGGCGCTCGGCTGGGGGCAGTGCGCCCAGGAAGCGGCTCAAGCGGCCGGCGTGGCCCGCCTGTAGCAGCGCCTCGCAAACGCACGCCACCTGCTCGGGCGAGAAGCGGAGGCCGGTGGACGGCTCGGCAGTGGCCTCGGGGGACGACTCGGGGACGCCCGGGGACCCCGGGCCCTCCGCTCCCGCCGCCGCTTCGCCCGCCCCGGCCGCCGCCGCCGCCGCCTCACCCTCGGCCGCCTGCAAAGTCTGCAGGAGCTGGCGCGCTTCCTCCTCCTCCTCTTCGGTCGCCGCCGCCGCCACCGCCTCCCCCCCGACCGCCGGCCCCGCGCTCGGCTCCGCAGGCAAGGTAGCCATGTTTTGCAACTTTGGGAAGTTCCTCCCTCCTTCTCCTCCTCCCTCGGGCTTTCCCCAGCCCCTTCCCCCGCCTATCCCCCCTCTTCGCCCCCACCCCCGAGCTTCCCGATCTTCTCCCCTGGCAGACCCTGCGCCCTTCCCCGCCCCGAATGCGAGACTCAGCTCTCCACTCGGGTCTCTGTCCCTGTGTGTGTCCGTCCCCCTCCTCGTCGTGTCCGTGATTCTCCCTTTGTTTTCCCTCCGCCTCTGGCCGCGCTTTCTGCCTCCCCCCGCGTGTGCCTCAGGTTCAGGGCCTCAGTTTCCCCATCGGGACAACGGAGAAGGTAACGGGCCGTCCAAGAGGGTAAGGGCGCGAAGCCACCTCCACCCCGGGACTGAGCTCCTGCACGCCTCCGTCTCCCGGGTCCTTTGCAGCCCCCCCCACCATTCCCCATCTCGGCCTGCGCTCCGCCCCTCGGAATTCCCGGCTCCGCAGGGGGGCGGGTCTGGCCGGGAGGAGGGGCGGGGAAAGCGAGCTAGAAAGTTTGCAACAACTTTTCTGAGCCTACGTTCCTGGAGCGGATGCGCGTGGCTTGCGCAGGCGCAGTGGGAAGACGGTGGCCCCGCGCGCTGCCGGCCCAGCCCCCTTCTTCTTCACGCGCGGTGGCACAGCTGGGCCACAGCTGGGCAGGGGGGCGGTGCCTCCGGGGTGGCCGGCCGCCGAAGCCCCGCCCCTCGGTTTTCCCTCTCCCCATCCCTGATTCGTCAGCGTTGAGTCCCGCGAGCTCCCCGCCAGGCCATTGGCCTCCTCCACTCGCCTTCTGATTCGCCAATGAGCAGCCTCCCGCCCACAACGCAAACAGAACGGACACCGCGGAGCCCGGAGCTTTAGGCAGACAGGAGGGCCTTTTATTCGCGAGGGTCGGGCGTGGGGTCCTAGGTGGGGAGAGACAATAAATACCGAGGAATGTCGGGGGTCTCACTGCATCCAAAACGTGGATTGGGGTGTTGGGGTCCTGGAGCCTGTCAGCGAGTCCGAGGACAAGACAAGATCAATAAATATCCAAACCTCCGAGGCGGGCGGAGCCGGCTGTGGCTCCGAGTAGCGCATGTGAGCAGGGGGCGCGGGAGTCCCCGAAAAAGCGGGGCTGGCAAAAGAAAGCGGGCAGAGGTTGCGCCGAACGTTCGCCACGGAAACAAAACGTTCCCGAAAGAGCAGGGCCGCATGCACAAAAAGGATTTGCAAACTGACGGCGGGTGGGAGTGCGTGGCGGGTGAAAAATGGATGGCCAAGCCCGGCCTGCTGCCTGCTCCGGACCGCAGTTTACTCATCCACGTCGGGGCCTCAGCCCGGCCGGAGGAAAGAAGTGGTCTGCGATCCCACCCTGCAGCAGCAGCAGCAGCAGCAGCAGCGACATTCCCGGCTACAAAGCCCCCAGGAGCCCCATTCGCCGGCCGCGGGCCCGACTCCTCCCTCCCCGGCCGCCAGGGGGCGGGCCCGGATCATAGGACGGGAGCTGGGGCGAAGACCCACGCACGCGGGAGTGAACGGGGGTGCGGTGGGAGCAGCTTCTGTGTAGTTTCCGGGCCACCCAACCCTGCAACGGGCCCCGAGTGGAAGTCAGTCTGGGGCTCTAGGGTTCAGGGGGCGAAGGCGACTCCCGGGCAGCGCCAGGGCGGGGACAGATAGCCGGCGTAGGCCACCAACCCAGCGCAGCCCAAGGCGGCGGCAAGAGCCAGAGCAGCGGCGAACAGGAGCAGGGAAAGCGCCTCCGATAGGCCAGGCCTAGGGACCTGCGGGCGAGAGGACGGGATCAGCACCCGGCGACATGGGCCTCTGATTGGTTCCAGGATTCGCCCCGCCTACACCCAAAAGTGGATCCACAATCCTCCCTGCACCCCGCCCCCAGTCCCCAGCAGCCGGCAGCTGTGGTTGGCTTGCTCGCAAGCCTCAAATCCCGTACGAACTCGCCATTGGCTGCTTCCTAGCGGCCTCTGTTGATTGGCTGCCCGAGCTTTCTCCCTCCCCGCTGTGGGCGGAGCCCGACAGAGCTGCCCCAAAGCAGTGACGGCGCGGGGTGGGTGGAGCGAGGCGAGGGCGCGGCTGGCGAGCGGGCGTGCGTGGGCAGCCGGACGTACCCTGGCAGGGAACAGCAGGTGGCGGCGGTGCATGGGGCCTGGCCCCACCAGCGAGCACTGGCCCAGAGCCACGGCCGTGGGGCCATCTAGCTGGAGAAAGAAGGGACAGGTGACCCGATCGGAGCCCAGCCCAGCCCTCGGCAGGGCGCGAGAGACAGTGAGGGGAGTCGAGGCCGGCAAGGGCATCTAGGGAGATCCCGGAAGGGATGTGGTGAGACCTCGACGGAGGGAGATCTGGGGCTGAATGAAGGGCTTCTGCCCTCTGGAGCCGCAAAGAGGTAGGGTGAGCCCTTAATACGGACGGGGAGACCGGAAGGGGATCCGTAAAGGGGGCAGCAGGCCCTGAGGCAGGGGAAAGAGAGGGGTCTTACATGGGAAGGTGGATCCGTAGCCCGGGGACTGGGGACCCCCGTGACAGCTGGAAGGAGAAGAGAGAGGCGTAGGGCGCGTGGAGGGGCGGAGGAGGGCGGTGGCGCGGCGTGCCCCAGCCTGGGCCCCTCCCCTCCCCAGGTGTCCACACCCCCGCCGAACAGCCGGCCCACCTCCTCCTGGCGCCCTCCGGGACGGGGGCGGAAGAGGGACTCGCCTGCGGCTCCCTGGGCCTGAAGCAACTCCATCCGCTCCTGCAACTGCCGAACGTGTGCCTCCAGGTCACGGTTCCGGGCCTCGGCTTCGCGTAGTTGACTGCAGGGAGGTAAGCACGGTTAGCCCCTCTGAGTCCCGGCGAGAGGGGCAGCAAAGGGTTGCCAAGGGCCCCGGCGCCCCGACCCCGACCCCGACCTGGCGAAGTTCTGGTTGGCCGTGCGGATGGCCTCCAACTCCCGGCTCAGGCTCTGCCGAGTGAGCACCTCCTCCTCCAGGGCCTCCTGGAGCTCCCGCAGCGTTACCTCCGCCTCAGCCTCTGCTTCCGGGATAGCTTCTGGAACAGCCGCTTCAGCCTGTGTATGAGGACCAAGCTTAGGGCTGCCTGTGGCTCCCACAGGATTTGGGAGCCAGGCCTGGGATCCGTGCTTGTTCTCTACTTCCCGTCCCCCTGAAATTTCTGGAATCCCCATAGCTCCTGCAATGATCCAAGCCCCCTCCGTGGTCTCCAGCCTTTAGTCTGGTCCTCTGCTATCCGCACAGGAAACAAAGGGCTAGTCCTAAAACACTAACTCAACTTGACCGTGTCCCTCCACTGCTCAAAATCCCGCCAGCCCCCTAGTGCCCTCGGGACATAGCTTGCCTCCCCTCCCTTCTCCTCCCCTTCTCATGTAACAATTCAGCCATACTACCCTCCTGTCACTTTCGAGAACTACCTGGTGTTCCCACCAGGGTTTTGGCCCTTGAGGTTCTCTCTGCTGACCGGTTGGCACTGTTCTTTCCATGGTCGGCTCCTCCTCCTTCACCAGCGCTCAGCTCAAAGATGAACTCCTCAGAGAGCCCCGCGCGCGCACACACGTGCACCCGCTGGCACCCGCTCGCTGAATGCCCTGCTGCAATTTCTTCCTAGGGACTGTCTGCCAACTGCTGTAACCCCATCTCTACATGTTTTCTGTCCGCTTCTGTCCAGTAAGCTCCCAGAGGGCAATGGCACATGCCAGCCGGGAAGCCCTCACCTTCCCTTCATCCCTGAGCGACCCTCTCCTCCCACAACTTACTGTTTCCTCTGGTGGGGACACCGTGGGTTCCAGGCTGGGCGCTTGCACATGTGGCTCAGGCAACTGCTCAGCCTCCAGTTCCATGGGTGTGGGGCCTGGGAGGACCTCCCTGTCCCTGGGGAGAAGAAGAGGACACGGGGAGGGAGAGAGGCTGCCATCCCCAGGTTGAGAACCAGGACTCCCTAGCCTGTGGGCAAGAGGCAGCGGGCCCTGAAGACCCCCTGGTTTGAGGGGGAGGGGCAGAGCGAAGAGATCTCTGCTGGTTAGGAAAAGCCTGCCCCTCCCATGGCCTTGGGCCCCTGGGAGCTGCTGCCCTTTCCTAAACCTTCTGCAGGGACATGGAGTCCAGACACCCATTCCAGGGTCTGCTGTCTCTTCCCTTTGCAGACCCCTCTCCTTAAGGCCTCAGGACAGGGAAGGGGACCCCATGAGGGAGCTGCCCAGCTCTGGCCACCCTCCAAAACTGTCGTCTTAAGACTAGGTGTGGGATCCCAAGAGCGTGACTCCAGATATCAGCACACCCCCTTTCGCTCAGCTACTGGGAAGAGGACAGACCCTCCCTAGGAATACGAAAAGGATGTCCCCTCCGACCCAGCAATCCTTCCTGTGGGAATACGTCTCAAAGATCTATCTATCCTGGACGCGCGCCTGGGACATAACAGAGGATGAGCTAAATCCTGACCTGCCATTAGGCAGGATACCACACAGCGGTTCAGAATCATGTTGTAGTTCATTAATGATAAGGAATGGTGTTTGTCATACATTGTCCAGTAACAAAAGCTGATTAGAAAACCTCCTGTTCTCCCAGTTGTTAAATATGTGTCTGCGCATGTGTGAGCCAGGGACCGCTGCTGGACAGTGGGCTCTGGGATCGACCTCCTTTTCTGTTTCATTTTTTTTATTTTTAAAGACAAGGTCTCACTCTGTCACCCAGGCCTGGGGTGCAGTAGCACCATGATAGCGCACTGCAATCTTGAACTCCTGGGTTCAAGTGATCCTCCCACCTCAGCCTCCGAAGTAGCTGGGACTACAGGTGTACACCACTACACCCGGCTAATTTTTCTATTTTTATCTTTTCGTAGAGACAGGGTCTTGCTATGTTGCCTGGCCTGGTCTCAAACTCCTGGCCTCAAGTGATGCCCCTGCCTTGGCCTCCCGAAGTGCTGAGATTATAGGCATGAGCCACACACCACACCTGGCTCCTGACCCATATTTTCTAATTTACTCGTGATAAGCCATACATTATTAGTATAATTAACATTTTTAAAGGCCTTATTGTTATACGACTGACTCAATGAGTTAGTGTTCTTTTAAAATTGATTGTAAAATTCTCAACTTACTATTTTCTAAGATTCTGAGGCCCCAAGACTCTGTACTAGAAATGTCAAAGTCAACGGCTATAAGATTCTAGAAGGCCAAGTCTGTGGCTCTTAGGTTTACAACTGAATCTAAAATTTTAAAGTCCTATGGTCTGAGACTTTAAGATTCTATAACTCTGCGCTCCTAAGAGTTTGTGGTCCCAAGACCGATTGGTGCAAATCCACTGTCCGACGAGGAGCCGGAACACAGGAAGCTCAAGCAGCCTCCGGGGCCTCTGGTGGCCTTGCAGGGCACAGCTTACCTGAGGGCCATGCAGGAGTAGGAGTAGCCCACGAAAGGCAGGTGGACCCCCAGCGGCACGCCTTCTTCCATGTCTGACAGTGTCTCCTACACAAGAGACCCAAGGATGTGACCAGCAGTTGTCAGGGCTGGCCTCTCACCCCTTTCTGGTCTTTGCCTACATGTTCCCCCCAAACCAACCCCAACTCGGGGCTTATCAAAAGTGGCCCTCCGTCATTTTTTCTTGTATCCTTTTATCTCCCTTCAGGGCGTTTGCCACACTACATGAAAATATATACTTGTCTAGACTTCAAGTAGATGAGGGTAGGGACCAGGGCTGATTTGGTCAGTTCTGTGTCCCCAGAATGCCCAGCAGAAGGGCACCCAGAGCTGAGCAAGCATTCCAGGACAGCTTGCTAAATAAACAGTGGAGAGAGAGGCGGCCTAAGGAAGGAAGAGTCCTTTCTGCCTCCCCCCAATCCCTCCAGGTCTCAGCTTAGACACACCCCACGCCCTCTGGGACCTTCCAAGCTGGGCCAGGAGCTCCCCCAATTCCCACACTCTCCCATCTCAGCCTTGATCACTCAGGGGCCTTCCCGTCTGGGGACTTGTCTGTGTCCCTTCACTGACTGTAGGTCTAGGTCACACACTGGGTGGGCACAGCAGGTGCTCTGGGGAATGAATGATTCAGGACTCCAGCAGGTAGGCAGTGTCCTTATTCCAACTTTATGGAGCGGGGATGGGCAGGTTCCCTCAGCCCCTCAGCCGAGTGGGCGCTGTGGGTACCTACCCCGCCCCCGCTCACCATGGCAGTGAGCCCGTCCTCCACCACATCAAAATTGCATGTGTCAGTGGCACCCTGGAAGTCTGGAGTAAAGGGGGGAACGCTGTCACGGAGACCATCCCAGTCAAGGCCAAAGAAGAAAGGATGCTTCTGGAAATCGCCTGCTCCATCCCGGCCCAGCCTTGTCTCCGGGGGACACAGCAGCCGCTGGATGAGGTCTCGAGCCTCCTCAGGGACCCCCGCGTCCGCCAGTGGCAGAGACAGGTGCTCCTGGTCAGAGGGAGAGGGAAAGGGGTCGTGAGCTGGGAGCAAGTACAGAGAGTTCAGGGGCTCCTTGGGGCTGCGCTCACCTTGTAGTGGACGATCTTGCCGTAGGTCTCGGCCGTGGAGTCGGCATAGAAGGGCGTCTGCCCATAGAACATTTCATAGGCGAACACGCCCAGCGCCCACCAGTCACATTCCGGCCCGTAGCTGCCTGGCCCGGGTCCGCCGCCTACAGCCTGCAGGATCTCGGGGGACAAGTAGTCTGGGGTGCCCACGGCCACCAGCGATCGCACCTGCGCCAACAGGGCCAGAGCTGGGCTCGGTCCTATGCCTCTGGGTTCTGGCTGCGCCCTGCCCACCAGCTCCAGCCCCCTCCTAACCACGGCCCAAATGCTGACGCCCTCCCTCTGCCTGGTCTAAACCTTCCCCCCACCACGCACAGCACACTTAGGCCTGTTCGCCACCTCCTTCCCCCTCCAAATCCAGTCGGCTCCCACCCCAGCTCCGCCTCTGTGCCCCAGCCCCGCACTCTGCACCTCCCTCCCGCTCACTGGTGGCGAGTTGCCCCACGGCGGGCACACCAGCTCACCGTTCCATCTGCCCGCAGCTTGAGGCAGGAGCCAAAATCAGCCAGGCGGATGTGGCCGCAGCGGTCCAACAGGATGTTGTCCGGTTTGATGTCCCTGCGCCGAGGGAAGGAGTGAGGAAGGATAAGTGAGCATCCCTCCCGCCGTCCCGCGAGGCTCCGCCCCCTGCCACTCAGCAGCACCATCTCGGGCCCCACCCCCTCAGGTTTCGCCCCAAGGATTCTACAATTCTGGACCCCAGGCCCCGCCCGCAGTGGCCCCAACCAAGGAGGTCCCTCTCTAGGCCTTGTCCCCTCTGAGTTCCAACCTTCGAGGTATGCTATCCCTCTCCGGGCCCCGCCCCTCAGGCACTGCCACGCCCACCTGTGCACATAGCCCAGCCGGTGCACGGAGTCTATGGCCATGACTATCTCGGCCAGGTAAAAGCGCGCCATCTCGGCCGGGATCCGCTCCCCAAACTTGCTCAGCAGCGTTAGCAGGTCCCCGCCCACGTAGTACTCCATGACCAGGTACTGGAGGAGGCGTGTCATGAGTGGTCAGTAGTCCCCCTAGGCGCCACCCGCTGATCTCCCAGGACAAGGACTCCCGAAGACATCCTATCCCTGGGCAGAGACCCCGCAGCCCCAGCCCTGAGAGAACCCCAGAGATCTCCCAGGTCAAATCGGACAGCATCCCCCCAGCCCCCCGTCAACCGCCCCCCCTTCTTCCAGGATGTCACTGGACAGAGAGATTCACTCCCTCTGAGATATTCACGGGAAAAGAGAACCCACAGACCTCCCAGCGCCGAGTATAGGTCCCAGATACTCCCTGCCCCATCAGCGCCCCCAGATAGAGTCCCTGGAGAGCTGTCTCATTCCAGGTAAGAGACTCCCCCAACAGAGGCATCTTTTAAACAAGGGTCCCCCAGAATCGGCCCAGGAAAAGAACAGTAAGGGACATCATCTCCCTTCCCAGGTTCCCAGGTAAAGAGGCCCCTCTTCTACCTGAGACAAGTTCCTACCACACACAGAGACGGCCCCGCAGGCATCAGGGCAGCTCCCCCAATCCCAGAGCTTCCTCCCCACCGCCGCCCGCCCGTTAACTGACAGCGTGGGCCGCTGTCTCTCTTCCTGGCCACCTGGGCCTGGGGCTCACCAGGTAGTTCTCGTCCTGGAAGGCGAAGTGCAGCTGCGTGATCCAGCGCCGGTCCCCATTCACTAACACGTCCCTCTCTTCACGGAAGCACGAGACCTGCAGGGCACCCCGGGGAGCTGCAGCCGGTGCAGGGGGCAGACCCTTCAGGCCCCCACACCAACGCTGCTCCTCACCTCGCCTCTCTTCAGCATGTCCCACTTATTCATGATCTTCATGGCGTACACCTGGCCCGTCTGCTTCATCTTCACCACCGCTACCTGAAGGCCGAAACAGGATGACAGGGGCGGAGGTGGCGGAGAAAACAGAAGGGTTCCCAGGCCAGACTCCGCCTCCAGCTCCTCCCAGCTATGGCCCCGCCCCCGAGCACCACGCCCGCTGGCCCTAAGCCCCGCCCCCGCCCCGCCCCGCCCTAGGCTGTAAGGTTCAGTCATTCATCAATTTCTGAGGCCCCGCCCCAGAACTCCTATGCCCCGCCCACCACAAGTAAGGCCCAACTCCCGCTGGGCAGAGTTCCCGCCGCCACTAGGGCTCACCTCGCTGAACGCCCCGCGTCCGATCACTTTCAGAATCTCGAAGTCATCCCTCTGCAGTCGGACCTCCTTAAGCTTCCCCACAATGGGCTCCGCTGGGGGTTGGAGGAGAAGAACCCAGGGTCACTAAGACGGACACTAGAGACTAGGGGGAAGTTGCACCCTCTGTCCCTTAGTCTCCCTTCTCTCTGCCTCTCAGCTTCACCTTAGGACTGTCTCTCAAGGACATCCCCACATAAACAATGTGAGGTTTTGGGGACCCAAAACTGCCCTTCCACAGAGGTGAGATGCCTGGGAACCCCTTTTTGGGACAGGGCATTGGGCCAGACAGCTCCAGTGGCGGCCAGATGGAGGGGGTGGGCTAACAAATGTCTGCAGAAGGGGAGACGCTGAAGAACGGGGAGAGGAAATAAGACCCTGTTCTTAGACCTGCTGGGCTCAGGCCTCCTCCCCACCTCCAGGTGATACTTCCGGGTCCCACCCCGAGGCTGTCATTTAGCATGTCCTGGGCTTTGGCCCAGATCTGCAGCTGTAACCAGTACCTCTAGGTTCAGATGCAGGGGGCTCTTGCACCACACTTTGGGAAACCCTGGATTTGGGGTTGGGGGAAGGAATAGGAGACAAACCCAGGCTGGGCACCCATCCTGGACTCAAGAGCTCCCACCAACTCCAGGAGGACTTTAGCACTACCCCTTAGTTACAGACGGCGATCAGGCCTCCGAGAGGCTAAGGTCCTACAGCTAGGAACATTAAACAGGGCAGTTTGGGAGGAGGACAGGCCAGGGTGGAGGCCAGAGACTCAGGGACTGTGGGGAGAGAGGCCGGGACTCCTAGGGGGTGGGAGAAGTGGAGGCAAGATGGAGAGAGGGATGGGTGTGAGCGGGAAAAGAAGGGAGACAGAATGAGTTACGGAGGAGGGGGGCCCGTGGGGTTCTGGGGTTTCAGGGAGAGTGGGCCGGCAGGGAAGAACCAGCGAGGGCTAAGGACGGGGGAGGGAGGGAGCGCCAAGACATTGAGCCCTTTTAAGGCAACGGGAACCCAGGCCCCCTCCCCCGCCCGGGAGGCCTGGCAGGGGAGGGGCTGCAGGATGCAGCTCAGGCCACAAAAGGAGTGCTCCTCACAGGACAGCCAGACCCCTACCCCCACCCCGGGTCTCAGTTTACCCTCCCAGCCCGACTTCATCCTCTGCATGAGGGAGGCTGGGAGGCAGTGGGGGAAGGTTCTTGCAGAGGCAGAGTGGCCTGGCCCTGGGCTTCCACCTTCACATCTGTGAAATGGGGGAGGAGAGAGAGGGGCAGGGCCTGGGTCAAAAAAGACGCACACAGGACAAGAGGGAACAGCAGAAGGCGGACAGACAGTGACACATACAGGCAGAACACCAAGAGCAAGCCACTGAGGGCCAGGCGTGTAGAGGGCCAGAGTGGCAGGGCGTTAGGGGTGACAGGAATGTGAACCCGAGTCCTGGACCGAGGGCGGGGAGGGGGCAGACAAGACAGGAAGCTGAAGTTGAGGGACCGTCCCTCTGGACCTGTCCCTAGGCCCTGGAAAGACCTCAAAAGAAAGGACTTCGTGGGACAGCTAGAAGCTTGGAGGTCCTGAACCAGAACTACAAGATGTGGGGAGCCAGAGGGAATGGCGGGCAGACCCGCGTAGGCTTGTAGGAACCAAGACTTGGGGACAGGCCGTAGGACCTACAGAGAAAAGAGGCACACCCCGAGGAACCCGAAGTCATTCCTCCTCAATCCAGGGGATGGAAGGAGCGCCAGTGGCGCCCGTCTGCAGAGCTGGTTCTCCCCCAGGCCCGTGTGAGTCACTGCACCCTCCCAGCGCCTGGGCACCTGTTGGGGCAGCTGGAGAGGCTGGCGCCGAACACCTGCCCGTCAGCCGCACCCTTGGCAGCTGCCACATGCCGTCCCTCCCAGCCTGCCCATGTTGCGGGAATCCAGGGGTGAGGACCACAGGGCCCCTATTGGGGGGGGAGGGTCCCTAGGCCTAGACTCAGGGAGGGGGTGCAGGAGACCACAGGAGGCTGTACCCAGCCCAGCCTGCTGTGACTCGCAAGCTGAGGTTCTGAGTCATGCCTGTCCTGGCCTCTGCTGACCTTACTCTGCCCCCAGGGTGACACGGGGTAGGGGCATGTTGCCTCAGGATCCGAGTCCAAGCTCTGGGCCCCGGAATGGGAGGATCTCCCCACGTCCATCCTGCCCCCCAGCGGCCAGGCCCCTGCACCCAGCGCCCCATCTCCTGCCTCTGCCTCTCCGCCCGATCTGGGGGAGCCCGTGCAGGCAGGCACTCACCCCACTGCAAGAAGTCGGCCACGTACTTGTCCTGGGTCAGGTCGGAGGCGCCCAGCTCTTGGTGGACGCCCAGGAGAAGGTCGAGTAGGGGCTCCAGCCCCAGGAAGCCGGGGTCCAGCACCAGCTGCCGGAGCTGACTTAGCCGCACCTCGGCTGACATGTCAGCCAGGTAGCACCATGGCCCCCTCCCCAGGCCAGGGGCTCGGGGTCCTTCTGTCACGGGGCCTGGCAGCCCCTGCCCAGGCCCCAGAGCCCTGGCCGCATGTCTGCCTGTCCCTGGCTGTCCCCTGGGCCTCTCTGGCCACTTCTCTCCGCTGCCTCCTCCTCTCTCCCCACCCCTTGGTCCAGCCCCCCTCCTGCCTCCCAGCCTTAACCCCTCACAAGCCAGCCCCCACCTCCTTCCAGGGCCCCCAGAACCCTCAGTGCCAGACTGGGGGTTAGAACCGATGGACGATGGAGGACGAGACTCTCATCCCTCACGCTGCCCCCTCCGACGCAAAGGCAGGGCAGAGAAGACAGCTACAGGTGTGAGATTCCCAAACAAGCACCCCCCCCCCATTGCCTGGAGGGGCCAATCAATGCCCAGAGTGATCCGGTACCCACCCCGCCCTGCTCTCACCAAGCCCCAGAGCTGGGGGGAGAAGGGGTTGAAGGCTGGGAAGGGGGGGCAGGAGGCAGGGCAGCTTCTCGGTGACTCAGCGACGGATTCCGACTTTGGGACGGTTAAATTTAGCCCTTGGGCCCCCTGTTTTACTCGTTTTTTTGGCAGGAGGTGGGGAAGGGAGGGTGAGGAGAGGATTGGGAGGGGACACCCACAGGAGCCAGAACCAGGGGTGACCCGCTGCCCAAAGCCTGGGGGAGGCAAGCGGTGGGGCAGGCCCCCCCCCCAGGCAAAGGAGACCCCAAAATAGCTTCTTGGCCCCTGGCCGGGCAGCCACATTCCTGCCCGGGCTGGGATTAGAAACAGAAACATTTCGGGGGGGCGGAGGGTGGAGCAGGAAGACACCACTCCCCGAAGCTCCGGCCAGCCAGGAGGGACTTTAGCTTTTCTTTCCTGGGTGGACAGTTCTCCCGAGTGGAAATCACGGCCTCCAGCTGGCTCCAGGCGCCTGGGCCTCGGCGGGGTCACGCCTGAGGCACCAGGACGCAAAGACTGGGACAACCCCCCCCCCCCACAGGCCCCTGCAGTACCCGATTTGGAGTTTTGACATGACTCTGAAGGGGGGGGGGGTGCCTGGCTGCCCTCTCCTCTCGAGACAATGGGGACAGGGATGCTTTTCTGCTTTCCAAGGGCCCGCTGGCACTCGGTCACCAGCTTTGTGCCTTGCCCTCGTCCCTTCCGTTCCCTCCCCGGGTTTCAAGTTTTCCTGCTATTAAAAGGGGGTGGGAGGTCCCAGGCCGGGGAGGCAGGCTGCCCTCTTCCTTTGGTTAAAGGGGGCTGATTATAGGACAGCAAAGCACACACACGTCCTCTATGCCACCTCCAAAGGGAACAGAGCGCTGTGAAAACAGGGAACTTTAGTATAAATAAGAGGTCCTGGGGGACACGGAAGGTCCTGAGGGCCTTCCATAATTTAACACTCTTCAAAAGCACAGACAATAGCAAGGGACGGGGATGGGGCCAGGCGAGGGGTGGGCCACCCCCTGCCCTGGCCTCTCAACCGGGGGCACACTGCAGAGCTGGGGCTCTCATGGGTGGGGAGTTTCCCTGCTAGGAGTGACCAGTCACATGCTGGGGACAGGGATGAGGGTAACACTGATGTTTCAGAGGAAGGGGTCATTGTACTTGGCAGTGGGTGGGGACAAGGCTGAGGCCACAAGGGCCACCACATCCCCCCAGTGTCTTGGTGAGTCTGGGGGACCCCCAAAATTTGCACAGGGCGGGGGACCGGAGCAGTCCATCAGTCATGGTTAGTCTTGTTAATACGTCGATCCGTGAGGTCGCGGGGAGGGTTATGGCTAGAAGGCTGGGGGCATGGGTGGGGGACCCCGACATCCAGGGCTTCACACCACTGTGCCACTCGGGGAGTTGCCTGGTTGGGAGGAGATGCCCTGGGGAAGACGAGAGGGAGAGACAGGACAGGTTAGAGGCCGCCAGGGCTTCCGCCAGTGCCATGGGGAAGGTGCCAGCCTAGAGTCTCCAAGGCTGCTGCCACCCTGGCCTTGCCCCTCAGTCCACCCCAGACCCCCCAAGGCCGCTGCTCTGGGCTGGGGAACTCGCATATCAGCTAGCTTCCCTGACCTGGCGGTCGGCACTTGTACACAGCGATCACAGTCCTCGGCAGATCCTAGCCGGACTGTGGGGTGGGGTGGGGTGGGGTGCAGGAGGGGAGGGGGAAACTGGGGTCCCCTCCTGACTTCCAGGGGAATCCTGAGATGCTGGGGGAAAGAACTCAGGGGCAGTCCTACCTCTACCACTGACTTGCTGGGTGACCTGGGCCAACTTCCTGTCTGGGCCTCGGTCTCCTCGTCTGTGAACTAGGGAGATAGAGGGTCTTTCAGGACTCATCCCGATTACCCCAGTCCCAACACCCTTGCCTCTGAGGCTCTGACGCTGTGCTCTTGAGTTCTAGGGACTCCGGCCTCTAAAGATTCCAAACTGAGGACCCCAAGAATAGGGCTGCAGCCCTCACATCTGGGCACCTGAGCCCGACCCTAAGGGATGGAGGCATCTCAGACAAGCTTCAAACTCACAAGGTGCCAGGCCTGTGTTATGCCTACTGTGACCTTCCGAACCTCACAGCCACCCAGGAGGCAGGCACATCCACCCGCTGCCCATCTTAAAGGCTCTCTGTTTTAAGAGGTGACTAGTCGGAGATCAGAGAGGGGTGGTGACTTGCCCTGGGTCACACGGGGTGGGAAGAACCCAGGCCTCTGATTCCCAGCCAGCCTTCAGCAGCAGGCTTGGACCCTTTGAGGGGCCAAGCCCCAGGCTGGAAGCCACGCTCCCAGGGCTTTGGCCTAAAGTACTCAAAAAAGCTTCACTGTTTAAAAGCCAGATTTTGCATAGAATAGATTCTGCTTCAAGTAACAGGTGCTAAGCAGTGGCCCTGCTGGGCCTGCTGGCTGCCCTTCAGATCGCTGGCCTGGGGCCCCACCACGGCAGTGGGCAGCTGTCGCTTACACAGACCCTCTCTCTGCTGACTGCGCCCTTACTGTAAGATCTGAGAGGTTCCATTCTGGGACACTAAAATTTCCACGACTTTCCCTCATCCCACGGAGCCAGAGGCTGTGACAGGGACAATGCCCTCTCTCTGCCAATGCCTGCCTCTTCCCACCAAGCGTCCTGCTAGGCCCCAGGCAAGCCGACGTGGGGGACTCACCGCCTTGCCCGGCCGGGCCCAGGTGCAGATGAGGCCCTCCTGGCAGGCGGTGATGATGCAGTCCTCCAGGAAGAGGAGGACCGTGAGCCGCTCCTGGGCGATCTTCTTGCACACGAGGGGCTCCAGCAGGGGCACCTCGTGGATGCGTGGGCACAGTGCGGTGCCAAGCACCTTGGTGGGGTCCAGGCGGCTGCGGGGGGCCGGGCCGCTGGGCTTGTCCCCACCGCCGCCGCTCCCACTGCTGCCCCGGCTGATGTTGCCCAGGCTGTGGTAGCGCTTGTGCTCCTTCTCGGTCCCCCGGTCCCGCCGCTCCTGCAGCGTGAGCGTGGCAAAGCGGCCGATGCTGAACGGGGTACCTGGCTCCGTGGCCACACCAGGGCCACCTGCCTTGCCACCGCCCGCTGGGTGTGGGAGGCTGTTAGAGCGGGACAGTGAGCGGGGCAGGGGGCCCGGGCCAGACTCGCCACCCCTCGAGCTGCTGGCAGCTGGAGGTGTGGTGCCAGGCGTGCCAGGGAGGGTGCGGGTGCGGGCCAGGGGTGGGTGTGGGTGCAGCACGTCTTCAGTGAGGTCCCACAGGCAGAACTGCGTGTCCTGGCCTGCTGAGCCGAAGCGGTAGGTGATGGAGCCGGCCTTGGGCAGCGGGGAGAGCGGGACATCCCCGCCTGAGCCTGTGCCTGCAGCCTCAGGCTCCTCTTCCTCCTCGCCGCTCCGCTCCGTGTCACCATTGGCCGCTGCTGTCGCCTCCTCCGCCCGAGTCGTGTAGGGGTCAAAAGCCACAGCGTTGACCCAAGACTTGTGGCCGTGGCCCCGGGCCACCACACGGCCCTCCGTGAAGGACCACACGGTGACCAGGTCATCCTCACCACCTGTCACCACATAGCGGCCATCAGGGCTCCAGCACACACAGAGCAGGCCCCCAAAGTAGCTCTTCATGAGCCCACGCAGGAGCATGGAGTCGAAATGGAAGACACGCAGGCAGCCGTCCTGGCTGACGCAGGCCAGGTGCCGGCCGTCGGGCGAGAAGGCAAACTCGTTGAGGGGGCCCTCGCCCACCGCCCACTTGGCCAGTGGGTTGCGGGGCGCCTTGCTCTTGGCAGCATAGACGGAGAAGCCCTCGCCTTGCTTCAGGAGGCTGTACTGGGGCGGGGCCGAGGCGCAGGGGTGGCTGACGTTGTATAGGTACAGGTGGCCACTAGCATGCGACGCCAGGAACAGGCTCTCCGACTCAGGCAGCCACTTCAGATATGTCACCTTGGTCTTGTCGATCAGCCGCTGTCAGGGGAGACGGAGTGGGGTTGGGACATGGCAACAAACCCCTGGGGAAACCTCCTCTGGACCCCGGCTCCCCCAAGAGGACTTCAGACATGGCCCTGTCACACAGCTGGTGCCAAGCCAGGCCCGGGCCCTCCTAGGAAAGAAGCTCCCAAACTGAGGGAGACACAGATACCAGGTCATGGGAACACACAGGAACAAGAGCTGCTTGCGACGTGGCCACGGGAAGCCCCAAGGAGCCTTGATGTCCCATCTTCGGTGAGAGGACAGTCCTGCCTGCCATAGAACTGTCCTCTGTCTGTCTAACCCTTCTCCCATCTTCGCCATGCCGGGCTTAAGGCGAAAAGTTTATTCACGCAATGCCAGCTCGTGCAGGAAGGGTCTCTGTTCGGTTCACCGTCCTATGAAGCGGTGCACAGCAGAGGCACCTCAAAGGTATTTTCTGGACAAATGAATGGAAACCTCATCCTGCCAGGTGCTTCTATCAAAAACCTACGCGTCTCTGTCCCTCCTTTCCTCACAATTCACATTCGATCCCTCAACAAATCCTGTGGGTTCGACCTTCAAACTACACCCAGAACCTGGCCTCGTCTCAACACCCATCGCAGGCACCATCGAGCCTGAAATGCTGCTAACAGGCCTCCAGGCCGCCCCTCCCGGGGCAGCTTATTCTCTGGGTTGCCAGAGAGACGCTGTTAAGTATCAGCCCGCACCCGGCCCCACCCTGCTCTGAACACCACGCTGCCTCTAGCCCAGGACTCCCGAGATCTGAGCCCTAACGCCCTCGGGCAGCCACCGCCCATCATCAATGAACTTCTCTCCCCGGGGATCCAAGCTGCCTCCCATTCTCGGGAAAACTGAGCAAATAATCACTTGAATCATTTCTGCCTTCTGCGGCGCAGGTGAGCTCTGGTTGAGAAAGGCAAAGTCTTTTCCATGGGCTTCCAGACTCTGCACGAGCCGGCCGCTATGGCCCCTCCGTCACTTCGTGAAACTCATCTGCTATCCTCTTTCCCTCAATTGCTGCTCTGGCCACATGGCCTTTCTGCAGTCCTGCTTCGGGGCGCTTGTACTAGCTGTCCCCTCCACCCAATGTCCTTCCCCAAGTAACTTTTCTCACCCCCATCAGGTCTTTATTTCCCGATCCCCTCCCAGCAAGGCCTTTCCTGACCAGTCTATCGAACTCACCAAGCACCCCTCAGCCACTTTCCCTGATCGATTTTTCTCCATGGACCGTAACACCTGCTAGCATCCAGTATACCGAACTTGATGACTGTCTGTCTCCCCAGCGAGACCGAAATCTCCACAGGGGCGGGGCCTTCTGTCCGCTCAGTCCCCTGAAATGTGATCTCCCTAGTGCTGGGAACAGTGCCCGGCACAGAATGGATGCTCAATAACTAGTTGCTAATGAATTTTTAATCCATTCACTGTTCTACTCACTTTCTTCAGCCATTCGCTTATTCTGAGAATATTTTTGGAACACCTCTTTGGGACCAGAGAGAACTAGATACAGGACAAAAGCAGTCTCTGGCGGCGGATAAGGTCGTTCGCTGGCATTTCCTCATGTGCCAAGTTGGCCCAGGACTCAGCAATCTCCAAGTATGATTTTACAGCCGCAGTCCTGTGAGGTAGGGCCGAGAATCCCATTTTGCAGAAGAGGAAAAGTGAGGCTTAGAGAACAGTCACCTTCCCAAAGTTACATGGTAAGTAAATGGTGCAGCAGGGTTTGAATCCAAAGCCCATGGAGCCCAGGCTTTGAAAAGTAAGGGCATCAGATAAGTCCTAATCAGTTACTAGCCTCAGTTCTCTAATCTGCAAAATGGGCATCACAACTCCTTACCCATTGGTTGATGAAAACTCAAGGAGTAAAGTGTTTGGCACACAGCTAATATGGCATAGGGCCTGGGCACAGCAGGAGCAGCTGTCATTACTAGTTGCTGTTGCCCCATTCCCCATCTCTCCCTCATCCCGCCCCTCTCAGGCCTACGTTGCTCCCCGGGCAGCTGCAGCCTAATGGCAAACAGTGTGTGGGTGCGAAGGGGGAGCAGCTCTGGGCTCTGGGGGCCGCAATCACCTCCTCATTGAATAGCTTGCTGGTGTCCTTCTTGATGAGATCCAGGTACTGCACCTGGCCAGCCGAGAAGCCCACCAGCAGGGAGATGGTCTCCGTGGCAGCAGTGAACTGGTTGAAGTCATGGCAGGTGGGCTGGGTGCCCTTGTAGATCCGCTTGTCGATTGGCTTGTTGAGGTCGATGGACTTGAGTGGCGGGAGAAAAGGAGTTAATGGCGTATACCACTGAGAGGAAGGAAGAGGGTGCTGAGGTTGGGGAAAACCACTAAGAGGAAGCAGAGTTGAATCCCCAAGGGAAGTGGGTAGGAGGATAGGTGGGTGGGGAGAGAGGGGACGACCACAGACAGGAAAGGGATCCAAATCACAGAGGAGGAGAAAAGGACTGTAAGGGCACCCCCAAAGACCACAGTGCTTCCCCAGAGTTGGACTCTCCAACCCCGACTTCAGGGACACTCTTGCCCACAGCATCAGGGTTCAGGGTCCTCACAGTCCCTGAGCTCCCCGATTCCTTTCCAGTCCTGCCCCCACAACCTCAGCAACTCCCTTGGGACTTAGTACCAAAATATTCCAAGACCCCAAGACCCTGGGGTCACCCAAATCCCCAGGGCTGTAAGCCCAACATCCCAGGATTCCACTCACTTTGGAGTCCCTAAACCCCAGGACCCTCATCACTATTAAGGGACCCATCGAACCTCACGATCCCCCACATTTTAAGGATATTCATCACTTCTCAGCTCTTAGGATCCCCATTCCTCTGGGCACCACCAAAAACTCCAGGGGGTCTCACCCCTCTGGGACATACAGCACCTTAAGGGCACCCATCACACCTGAGGATTTCCCCCACCAGGGCCTCTCACCCCCTTCAGCAATCCTGTCAGCCTAGAGATTCTCATTTTCTCCAGGACTCTCAATATCTCCAGGCCTCTATTTTTCTCTAGGATCCCATTCAGCTCCTGGATCCCTATTACCCCTAAGGCCTCCATCACTTCCAGAATTCCCCTCATGTCTGGCCTCCCCAAGTCTCAAGACCCCTCCCAACACCTCCACGCTGCAATAATTCTGGGTTCTCCATCACCTCCGAGCCTGCATCAGCTCAGGAGTCCCCATCACCTGCAGAAAGCTTGCCACCCCAGAATCTGAGGGATACCACATCTACTCAGAGGCACCGTCACGTCCAGAACACTCTGCATCCCAGAACCCCTACGCATAACGGGGAGGGAGGATTCCCCCATCAGCTCCAGGATCCCAGCACCACGGAGGCCTGCCATCACCTTTCAGAATCCTGCATTACCTCCAAGAATCCTATTCCCCTGGGGAAGTCCATCACATCTAGGATGCCTATCTCAGGGCCCCATGTGAATTCGGGGACCCCCTTATCACTCCTCTGGGACTCCCATCCTCTCAGCACCCAAGGCCCCACGATGCAGGCCGCTCACCCGTTGGCTCCCGCGGCGACAGCAGCCCGGGTAGAAATAGAGCTCCCGGCCCAAGTTGAAACAGACGCGGTCTCCCCCCGCGCCCAGCCCCGCGGGCGTGGCGGGCGGCTCCCCGGCCCCGGCGCTCTCCGGCTCCCCAAGGCGCACGAGGCTGAGGCGCACGGCGGGAAGCGCGGGCCCGGGCCCAGGGCCTGCGGGCGGTGGGGACGAGGCTGGGCCCGCAGCGCCGGGGCCGGAGGCGGAGGGAGGGCCGGGCGGGGGCTGCGGCGGCTGGGGCGGCGCCGGGGTCTGGGCAGAAGCAGGACCGGACCTGCGAGCCGCGCCGTCGCCGGGGAGCAGCTTGTAGAAGCCCTCGCGGGTGCGGAACTGAGACTTGATCTCCGCGCAGTCCCCCATGGCGGCGCCGGGGCCCGAGCCGCCCTCCACGCCGCCCGCCGCCATCTTGGGCGCCCCCCGGGCCCCGCCGCAGCCTGACCGCCGCCCGCCGCCAGGCCCCCCGCCGGAAGCCGCGGACCCACACCGGAAAAGGTGGGGTCGTTGCCCAGGCGACGCCTCTTCGATTGGCAC
>RJWJ010018480.1:0-31545 GCA_004363605.1 Indri indri | reverse complement strand
AAATTACAATGGACATTTTAAAAAATTTTCCTCATTTAAAACTGTGTTCATTGTTAAAAAAATCTTCATGAGAGAGTCAATAATAGACACATGGATCAAAATGTTAAGTTTCATGAGATTAAACAGTTTTTAAAATTATTTTTCTACCTCATTTTCTTACTCTCCTTCTAAGATCCCCAAAGGAACAATTTGGTAAATAACACGTTTTTTTAAACACTGATATCTCTTACATGTTCATGCATGCATTCATGTGTGTACATACACACATAGTGGCTCAGAATGCTCAAGTACCTAATTAACATTTTTATCTATTTGATATATTAATACTTGGCATGAAGATGAACTTAAAGAGGCCTGAAACTTTGTCAACATTTCTAGGATTATATTAGTGTTGCTAGCAAGAGCCTAAAACCAGCTTTACAAGGCATTCTACAACACTGAATTTTGCTGACATCCTAGGGCAATAATAGTCATTATGACTATGTAGATTTTCAAACATCAGCTTCCTAATGAGAACCTCTACTGAAAATTGGCTGAGTGGTTAACTGTTAGCTTATGCTTAATAAATATAGACAGTTTGTCTCCTTTGTGTATCTACCTACCAAACTTTTCTTGCAGTTACTAAAAAACTAGAAACTAAGAATGAATGGTTACAGAATGCTTCTAATTTTATTTTATTTGCTTTACTTTTTAAAATTAGAAGTATAATACAAAATTACAAAGTGTATAAAATTGAATACATACACACAGAGGCGTGCACATAATTTTACTACTCTAAAACAGCCACTACCTTGAGTATATTCTCATTCAAGTCTGCAGATTGCATTTATTCACTGATCATAAATATTTCCCATGATATTACAGCCTTCATAATGATCTTTTATCACAGCTGTATAACATTTCATCCAGCAGATGAATAATTTACTTTACCATTCTTTTATTGTTGGACATTTAGGTAGCTCCCAGTTTTTTACTATTATGACAACGATAATCTCCCAGCAATTAGCTTTTGTCATTGACTGTTTCCCTAGGAGACATTAACAATGTGGGATTACTGGTTTAAAAGTTACGAACAGTTTTAAGTCATGGGAAAAAACCAAAAGGATCATAGCAATTTATGTTGCCATCAGCAATGTATAAGAGTACCCATATCACTGCACCCTTGCCAGCATGAGTGTTATTGTTTAATTTTTTCCACTAATTGGTAAAACTGTACTTAACTGTTTCAATTTGTATTTGATTGCTACCAGAGTTCAATATTTCTAATTTTAGTTATGAAAGATGACATTGCTACTTCAGCAAGAAACCATATTGAGCATAAGCCAATGGTTCAAGGCTAAAAAAATGAAATAAAAATAAAATTTTTAACAATGTTAATCTAATCATGATATGAGTAACTGTTATTGTGCTCCATGGTAATTAGGCATTAATGGCAAGCAGTTCATGTAAGTGGCTATTATTACTATTATTTACACATAGCCAGACCAAGCATTCTTAGATTCTGAGGGAGGGATGGACAAAGTACAGCCACAAGCTCTTCTTATGCCCTCATTCAGATCCCTTGGTCTGGACCCAGACATGCTCCAGAAAGCAAGTTCTCTTTCTTCCTTAGCTCCGCACACCCTCCATAAACTCAGCACCCAATAAAGGCAGCATTTTAAATTTAGTTTGGCTGAGGGTGGGCCAGGACTTACTTTACTGAGAAGATGAGGCAAGGCAGATATTACTTAAAGAGCTGACCAAAGAAATAAGCACCAAATCTCTATCCCTTCTCTCTACTATTACTCCTCAGGTTTTTCAGTGAAACCCTTGCAAGAACTTTTAACTCTGAACAATTTCCATCTCCTTTTCCACAGAGAAAATAAAAGGACTAAAGGCACCTTTATACTCCCACTTTCCCAGTCAACCTTACTAACTAATGGTAGAGTGAGCTGGGAAACAGGATTTAAGGGACTTCCCCTCTATCAAAATCTTTCTTCCCAACACTATCTGAATTTTCAAGCATTTGAGATTCTTTGATGTTTCTAAGCATGTAATTCTGGGAAGGTTAAGGAAGAAAAGCGAGAGTGGGAAGGGTAAAAAGGGGTAATAGTAGTCCACTCTCCATCGTGAAGATTAATTTAAACAACCCAGTTTTACATTCTTAAAATACTTAATTCTTAAGCATGCAGACGATAGGAATAATAGTTTCAATACGGAGAGGACAGAGAGAGAAGCAAAACGACTTAAATCATTCCAGACTGCTTTAAAAAGGCATAGCTGAGGACACCAGACTGCAAAAGAACAGGAGAGAAGAAGGCCAAGCCTATGATAATAAAAATTTATGTTTCTACAGATCTTGGGAGATTACAAAGCACATTTATTTAGCATATTACTTAATCCTCACAACAACCCTGTACTGAAACTGAGACCCAGAGATATTAAGTAACTTACCCAAAGTCACATAGGTAGTAAGTAGCAGAGCCGGGACTCGAACCCAGGTCTTCTGATTCCTCCTGTGCATTTCCAGCTCCCCTGGAGCTGAAGCAGGGGCAAAAAGGGAGGTGGAAGTAATTTGCCCAAGACCAGCCTTGCCCTCTCCCCTTCTTTCAAAGGCCAGGCAGAGCAGACATTTAACTCCGTCAGTGACCCCTTTTCACCAAATCCTTTCAGGACAAAGCACACAGAATCTGAAAATGTTTCTCAGCCTTGGGTCCAAGAATGGCAATAAGTGGTAAATAATGTCAGAAGTTATTTTTCGCTATACTTTGCCATTTATATGAAATCCATTGGAACCTCAAAGCATAGTAATTCTCATTTCAGAAAGAAAAACTTTACAATTAAAATTATTTAAAGTAGTTTGCTTAAAAATTTTTGTTTAGCAGTTTTAGTCAAACCTTTTAAATTACACCATTATAAAAATTATTTTGAAAACTGCCTAAGAACCAAGACACCAAATCTACCTGTAACCTATTCTGTGACCACTTTTTTCCTATATTATCTTCCCTCAGTAATATTTTCACTAAAGCAATTATTATAACCATTAGAACGGATAGAAAATTCACATATTCAGTCTTTCCATAGCCAATTCTAAGTATTTTCAACAAATAGGAAAAATGTAAGCATCATCATCTTGAGATGTCTTATATTTATTTCTAAATTATGCCTAAAATGATTTTAATGAAGCCTTTTATAATTTTCTATAATAAAATTTAGACTTCCAGTTTTTAATTTCTTGAATAGTTCTTTAATTTTTCTTAAAGGAATTACATGTTTTAATTTCCCATCTTAACTATTTACATTTCTTATAAGTTTTAAATACATTCAATGAGAAATTTTATTTCCTTTGCTAATTGCCTAAGAAGCCTAAGAATATGAGCATACAATTTAAATGGACTGGGCATATGACCAACTTTCTTTCATTTTTTTTTTTTTTTTTTTTGTGAGACAAGAGTCTTGTTCTGTCTTCCAGGCTAGAGTATAGTGGCATCGTCATAGCTCACTACAACCACAAACTCCTGGGCTAAACGATTTTCCTGCCTCAGCCTCCCAACCAGCTGGGACTATAGGCATGCACTACCATGCCTGGCTAATTTTTTGTCTTTTGTAGAGGTGGGGTCTCGCTCTTGCTCAGGCTAGTCTCCAACTCCTGGGCTCAAGCCATCCTCCCGCCTTGGCCTCCCCGAGTGCTGGGATTACAGGCGTGACCTAACACACCTGGCCTTGTACATCTTTTTTTAATAAGCTCTAATACATCTCGGTCTTTAAAAGCCTTTCCAGTTTTGAGAACTACTATCAGTAGAGATAAGTGCAAAGTGAGCATTTTTACTAATCAGTGCATATAAAAGATCAACCAGGGATATCAGTGTATTTGTGCTCAAAGTTTTTAGAGCCTTTCTGAATTTTAAGTGATGCTCTATTTAACCAGACTTCATTTGAGCACCAGTCCTATCTAGGTTGGAAAATATACAACCTAATAGTTGAAAGCCACTTGACACTTTTAAGATGAATAAAAAGACAAACACTCACACATAATACAAGATGAAAAGAGAATGAGGAGGAGGAACTTGGATATGGAGGAAAAGGAGAGGAAAAGAAGGGAAACAAAAAGAAAAGAAAAAAGGTTCACCTAGAATAAAAAATTTAGACTAAGTACTCTCAAGCTCTGCCTCTCATATCTGCCTTTTCCATTTGCTTCAAGACTTCAATTTCATATTTTAAAAATCTGATTAAGTCTAGCATTATTTTGGGTACTGATGGCCAAATTCAGGATTCCCTGATAATAAGATTTATATTATCCAATCACCTTAAGAGAAAAAAATACATTAGTGTGCTTTCTCCACATTATTTTAAGTCTTATTTACTTGTCTTTTCAAGATAAAATGCTCATTACAGTGTCCAAGTCATTCATTATATAGTACCAAAAAATGGTTGCCAATACTTACAAAAAATTATATGCCCATAAATTTTAGAATTTAAACCATACAGAACTAAAATTAAATTGACTTCTAATATCTTGCTTTGTATAACAAACTCTTTGTTAATCATGACCAAGAGGGTTGACCCTAATTTCCTAATCACGCAATCTGGGAAAAGTGAGCATAATCAGAAAAGATAAAAATGCCAATAAAAGGTTGTTAAGGTTGTTAAAGTTAATAAGAGTTTTGAAAAGTCAATGTTGGGCTTCCCAAATTACTTCCTTCAAACTATATCATTCACGTAACATGCACAACAAAATTTAATCAATAACCATGCCAGCAATGGTTCCTAGACTGGTACCATCTCAGTCTGATGGCCTTATCCATATTTATTAGGTGGCTTCTAAAGGGAAGAAAACCAATTTTCTACTTCTCTTATATCCTTTTAGTTCTTTCAGCATATAGGCCAATCTATTTTCCAAAGTAGCTTTTATATAAGAACTCAAAGAATATTTGGAAAAAAACTATCATATTAAATTGTCACATACAGGCTTGATGTCTGAGGAAGGACTCTTTAGCAATAAACGTGACCACCAGGACCACATCAATCATTCAACAAATAATTACTGACCTCCTTCCACTATTACAGCTACCAACCCTGTTCATGTGCCAACTTAAAATTCTGATACCAACAAGCTCTAAAAGAGATGGTACTTATAGTATACACCTACTGATTATTTAGAGTTCTGTACTTGTATATATCTACTGATTATTTATGGAGTTCCTTTGAACTTCGACTAGCTATTATCCAACAGTAGATTCTGCCTTCATTTAAAATCGTAAGTGTCTGGAAAAGGGAGGTTTCTTGAAATAAGAATACTTCCCCACCAGCTTTTGCAAATGAGCTCTGGAGTTTGATCCGAGAGTATCAGTTCATCTGATTAACAACTGGCATCAGGAAAATAAGAATGGGAGATCAAAAGCAGTTAAGTACAAGAAGAGTCTGTTTTCTGGAAGGCTTTGAATAACAAGCATTTAACTAATTAAAACAACACTATTCAAAGGCTTTGGAGACAACACACTAGCCTATTAGTAAAAGAACAATATAAATGTCAATACAAACCAGAAATTTGGTCTTTTAGGATTCTTCTTCTCCATTTAAGAATGTCCACATACCCAATAGTATTAACTAGCTGTGACACTTTTTTAATTTAGTAGTGAATGCCAGTTTAACAACAACAAAAAAGATATTTCAGATTTCCTTTGCTAATTTCCTAATATGAGAATACGATTGGATTATTGATGAATAACAAATGTAAAACCCAAAGAAATGATAAAAATACCTATTGCTGGAACATATAAACATCATGTAGATTATCAGGTGAGAGTTACAGAAAAAGACAGCAATATTATGAAAGCTACAATGGTAATTTTCACAAACGGTAATTTCTGAAAGCTAAATCATGAAAGTTTCCAGAATTAGAGTTGAAATAAAGTTAAAAGATCAATGAGTTGTGTATAATTATATGTAAAATAAAATCTTTATTGATATGCAACAAAATACTATTATTAATGGCATAAGTGCTTAAAAGGGACATAAAATTTCAGGAATATATTTTGTCCTCTAGTCACAGAAAGGTAGAGCCTTGGAATGTGTTTGAAGAGAAATTGCTTTTTATATTGTTAGTCTCTATTTATAACATAAAAATATCATATTACTAGAGGTTTGGAAAATCTGAAACAATATATTCTGAAGATAAATCTTTACCCATTTTATAGATGGGAAATTTGAAAACTAGAAGGATTAAAAAAAACATTTAAGATGTTATCCAAGTACCTCCTATAACGGATTCTACACAGGGGAAAAAAAAAAGTTCCATGAGCGAATAACTTTGAGAAGCACTACATATTGTATAATAAATTGTCTCAGAGATTTAAAACACATATTAACTTGTTATTGACTCCAAGAAATCCTATAATCAAAAAGTGCACTTAATTTCTTTAACACAGCATTTTCCAAATTTGTTTAACCATGAAGTGGAACTAATGTTCTCTAAACATACTTTAGAAAACTCCATGCTGGATATACGAGTCAAGACAAAAACATGTAAAAAATAAATAAATAAATAATTACTTGTATTCCTATGATGGTCTAAGCTGCTTAACTAGAACCTCTTCATTAGTTTACTTCTTAATAAACTATTTGAGCTTTGTAAGGCAAACAAAATGTACTCACTGTTGCAGTATTTCCTTTCCCTTCTGCATGGAGCTCTCAGCCAGTGACAGGCTACTAAGGGAGTTATTTCAAGCCAAGGTGTAAAACTCTTGCCAGTAGTTCCAAGTTTAATGGAACTGGAAGCTCTATAACACCAGAGTATTTCTTTCACAAGGATATAGATCCACTCCACTCTTTTAGTAGAGGTGAGATGGTAAAACCTATTGTACATGATTCTAGAATAAACAGCATAGGTTCAGTAAAGTTTAAGAAATTAGGATCAGTAGGAAGGGTAGTCTGTTCACATCAAAAAAGACAACACACACCAGAGGTAAAAAAAACAAAAAAAAAAAGTTTTTGTTTTTTTTTTTAAAAAAACGGCCAAAATAATATAACGTTTAGGAAACAGAATGAAAATAGAGAGGTGACTAATAAGATGATAAAATAAAGAATATAGAAAAATAGTATTAAGCAGCAACACATGAATGACCACATGGGATTATAAAAGACAATGGATAACTGACAACTAACTCGTTGTGGTATGCAATCAAATATGTAGCATAAGCCCACTTTCAGCCCATCCCCATCAAGGTTCACCCTCACTGACTATAAAAGAGAGAAGCTGCTTCAGAGCGAGTTCCATCTGAAAGGGAATAAAGCCGACAGTGCAATGAGCAACATTATTTTTCTGCTCTTTTAGATGCAGATCAAAGCTCAGAAACTAAAATTCACCAGAAACTAAAACAGAACTGCTAGCTTGTATATATGTGTGTGTGTGTGTGTGTGTGTGTGTGTGTATGTTTTAATGTTTTAAAAAAGCATGGCTCTTCAGATTTTTAAAATCTTAAAAATATATTGATGTAAGTGTCAAGGCACATGCCCAATATAAGATTGACCTCTTTGGGAGCAAAGAAGTAAAACAAAACAAAAACATCCTTCAGATTCATTTATTTTACTACTTTATTTCCCATACAATGAGTATATTAGCAAGTCTATTACATATATTGGCAAAGGAATGGTAAAATTCAGTGCAGTCTGAAATTACAGCTTTCAAAGTCCCTATAAGTAAAATAAATGAGAATACAAAATTTACACTTCAAAGAGAACAAGCCTGGGCTCTACTGAATCAGAAGTGTCAAAAACATCACCTGACAATCCCAGCCCCCTTCAACTGTGGCTGTTACCCATGATGCCTCCTTAACACTACTTTGAAAGAAAAAAATCAAACTATTATATAATACTGAGTATAAAAGTAAAGCATCATGAATTTACTCCTTAATTAACATGATATATTCAGAAATCCATACTTTAGGCTGCCATTAATAAAGGGGAGACTTAATGATAAAAGATTAATGTAATATCTCCTGATATTATTCATGTATACAAAGAATACTGTGGATTTTTCAACCAGTTTTGCTAGCCTGATATATAATATTAATAATAATTAAATAAGTTGAGGCTTACATTGTTTTGTAAACTGTATTTAAAGTTAGAAACAAACCTGAGTAGTATTAAAATAACTTTAAAAAGAAAGAAAGCAAGTCTTAGGTAATACCCTGCCATGTTATTTCACTTTGGGAGTGATTTCACCTTTAGAAGAAGAAAAAAAAAAAAGAAATAATATAATAATCTGTACTTTCATTGCTCAATAAAAGAAAACTCTGATTACCCACAAACTTTTTAAAGATGTTTTTATATACAGTTTCTTTAAATAGATCATAATATATTGTTATCGAATATCAAAATTCAAGCAATACTTTGTACAGGTTCTTAAAATAGCATACATATTCTTAGTATTAATTTAAATGGTCAAATAAAATGTCTCCATTGAATAGTACAGCCAGGTCTAAAGTAAATCTCAAGATTTTCATAATATCCCATTAGGTTTAGCTATCACAAACTGAATTCAGGTTTTAAGGGTGAGATACGAACAATTTTTAAGGTGACATATTTATGTATATGGAGTACATTTCTGAATGAATCCTCTCTCTCTCTGTGTCAGCAGCTTTTATATCTCCACTAAAATGCTTTTGTATAAACCACAGCTTCCCACAGGAATCACAAGAGGCTGGGTATTAGAAGAAGAAATAAATAAAGCACATTTAATTCAACCAAACTTTATTATAAGAAAACTTAAAGATACTGTATGGAATCCCCAAGTTCCATGGCCCATGATTTGAAGATGGGGCTAAACTGAAATGGGGCTAAACTGAAATGGGGCTAAGCTAGCTATACAATTTCCTTCTGATTTACTCTGTTGTTTATATTACAAAAGAAAATGAGCTCTGCCCATATGGCAACCTTTGAAAGGAAAGTTTCCCAAAATATACATGGTGGAAGACAATGTATTTCAGTTACCTTAACCAAATTATATTTTTAGTGTAGACATTTAAGTATGGAAAAATTATAATCACTAATTTATTTCAGAATTTATCAGTAAGAATGAAAAAACTTTGGGACTATGCTCAAACACATGCTTGCACTTTTTACTAAATACTAATTGGCAGAACCTCATTGTTAAATAATCCTAATCTTCCTTTAAAGTTAATGGTTTCTATAACAATTATCTTCTTTTTAATATTACTATGATCTTTCGATTCAAATACAAATTAGATATCACCTAATTTTATCACTATGCCATTAAAATTATTAACATGACCTTGTTCTAATACATTTAGGATTCATTTTTAAACCTATTTATATAGCACAACTCCTTCTTCATTAAATAGGTTAAGGGTTATTTTGGTTCTGTGTTTCTTTTTAATTTAGTGATAGAATAATTTATGGCTTTTTATGGATGTTATTTGAATTTGAAAAGGTAATTTCAAAATGTGATTCCTAGTATGCCATTATGAAATAAATTTTGTGCAAAGTTACTTCAAAGCTAAAACTTGAGATAGTTCTTTTTTTCAAAGTATGCTAACACAAAAATAAGTAATTATCATAAAAAACAGAACCCAAACCCTCCTAAAAACAAATATTACTTTTTAAATAGATAAAATAGATATATAGATAAAAACTTTTTAAATAGATAAAATTCATTACGTTATACCTTCTTCTTCCATATTAAGTTCACCTTCAAATTAAGGTGAAATAAAATAGACATACACATTATTTAAATTAAAACTTCAGTGAACAAGAGGATTTTCTCCACTTGTATGTTGTTTTAAAGCTTTAAGAAGTAAGAATAAAGACAATGAGATATCTAAGTTTGTTTCATGTAACAGAAACTCTAACTCTCTTAACTTTGTGCAGAAGGCAGGGATTTTTGGGTGTTTTACGGAGTTATATATACCCCTCACTTAGAAGTGTCTGGTATCTAACAGATGTACAATGAATATTTATTGAATAAATGAACATTCCACAGAAACGCACTTAAGGTAGAATGATCACCTAAAAGACAATAAAAATCCACCTGTCACTTTACAGATTTACTGCCCAAGATGATATGTATGTTAAGGTCTTAGAACTAACAATTTTCTATACATTCATAATTTTTCTAGTTGGAACGATGGTTGAACAATGATCATTTCTTGATACCAAGAAGCAGATACTATGAACTTTTAAAAAGAAAATTTACATATCAGCATGTTCTAAAATATTTCTTGGGACATAAAAGTCTGAACAGAAGCTAGATCATAAATAGACTTGGAAAATCAAGACTTGATAGTATAGTGTCTTCCCAGGTTTAGAAGAGCAATTCAGAATCAACACCACCCCCAAAATACAAAAGGTTTGCCTGAATAGCAGCACTAAGGTATTTGCAATGCTTCCAAATTGCCTGTGGCATCTTTTTACTGGTTTCCTGGAATTAGTTTTAGAGTTTAAAGGAAGCAATTTGGAAAGGGCCTGCAGGGAACACAAATAGCAGGTTTTCTTTGCCCCTAATGTTTTCTCATACAGTGGTGAGAAATATAAAATAATGTTTTCTCATATAATTTTACAAGTAAAACACAAGACTCCATAATGCTTCATTTACTTTGCTAAAATAAGAAAAAAACCCTGTTATTTTCAAATAACTGATTCCTTGAAAAAATAAATTAGAGCATTTACCCAGTTAATAATAAGCTGTGAATCTCACACTGTATGTGATAATTAGGAAGTTCACTACAGTTAAGACACTAAATTAAGAGAGACCATCTTATGATAACCAAAAGAAACAGGTAAAATCTAGCAAGAACAAATAAAATATGACTTACCAAAAAGTTTAATAAATCATTCTGAAGAAAATAAAATATTTAATCATAATCATAACATATATTTTGACAATCTAAAATATTATCACTGAGTGAGTATGTTCTGGAAGTAAGAAGGTATATCCAGAAGGAAAGAGGAAATAGATATTTGGCCTACAGACAGATTTAAGGCAAATAATTCCTAAATCTTATGAGAAAAACATTAACACTTAGATTTAAAATATTAACTTGATATTTAATTTTCCATACGACACATTTTGACTTAGTCATTGAGTCTCTTACTATTTCATGCTTTTTATTTAATGATTTATCCTTGCATCTTTAAGAGACAATACAAGCAACTGATTTCTATAAAGACTTTTGGTTTATAAGCAGGCTTGATTGTTTTTCTGCAAACTACTTTAAAAAAATCTTCCCTAAATGATCACTGAACATGGCAAACAAGTTTTCGAAAATCTTGTACCAATAACAAACATAAACCTTAATAAAAGATACAATACCATTTCACAATAAAAAAGTAATGCACATATATAGTGCAAGAGTTAAAAAATTAAAAATTCCACAATCCATCGTGTGATTGTGCTAAGGCCCCTAACAACTTCCCTGCACCTTTGCAGCCATTTAATTTTTCTAGCATGACTTAACAATTAGAGTTACCTTCTTACTGCTACAGTGAATGTTTTGCTTTTGATAATTTTGTACATCTTTGATTAACTTAAAACTTGTTACAGGTCCCTAATTACAAAAATAAATGTACTCACAGACCCCACTATTAATGCTCTCAGAGGCTAAGAGAACTCTACGCTAACTTTTACATTACATGTACTGACAGCCACACAGAATGTACTTCTTCAGGGGCTTTTTATATCTATGCTCACATATGTATTTTTTTTTAATGGAAATGGGTGAAGCTACATTAAGTTACTGGCCTCTATATTTCAAGAAAGAGACATTTGTCTCAACTAAGTTAATTATTCATGTGGATAAAGAAGGCTGATCTTTTCCTCAATAATGATGTGCATGATCCAAAAATGTTATATTAATTTATGCAAATTCATAAAACATCAACAATCACTTGATTACAGAAGTAGGAGGAAAGAAATACCAGAATCTCCAAAAGATTTAGTGAATCTATCCTGCTTCTTCCTGCAAAATATTTCAGGCATCTTATAAAAGATTAAGTTGACCGCAGAAAAAGAAAACAAGTTTTAAAAAAAAGCACAATAAAGTATAGATGAGTATTCACAACTGTGTAAGAAGACTATGAAAGTACTGCTGTGGTTCAAAGCAGAATCACTAAATAAGTTGTGACACCTGATAAATTTACTGTGCAGCTAAGTTTACATAGACCTAAAATCAAGGATAAAGCAATGAGAACTATTAAGGGAGAAAAAGGAATAGTCACTGACTATAGAAAGAAAATTATCACTTCAGGACCAAACACCTCTGAACGGAAGAGCTACAGTAAGGAATAACAAATGTGTTTATCAGTTATGGCCACCCTGGAATAGCGAAAGTAAGGAGAGAAGAAACAAAGTAAAAAAAACTAAATTTTTCTTTAGGGAGAAAAGAATAAATCTCATTAAATCTTCTAAAATAACATAAGAACTCTATTTTGAATATTTGACTGCTATTGCTAAAAACAATTGGGAAGATATAATGAATAGCAAACCAAGACTCAACTTTTAGAAATACAGATTCAATAAATAATTACTTTACCATCAAAACTAGATTAAAAGTATTAATGAAAAAGAATGAGAATAGCTATCATATGAGAATCAGAAGGGTAAAAATATCATTACATCAAGTTTGTTCAAGAAAAGACAGACATAAATTAGATATTGGTGGTATTTTACTTTTTAGGGAAAAAGCAGTTAAACTTTAGAGAATGAGAGTGAAGGAAAGGATTTCTTAATTAAACACATGAACCATTAGTAATAAGCTATAAAATATCAAATGATAAATTATGTAGAAAATGACAATTTTTTAAATACTAAAATGGTAAAAACTAAAGATCCATGGCCTAAAACATGATTACTGCTATTAGGTTTTTGTTGTTTTCTTTATCTTTTTGCGGGGGCAGGATGTGAAGACATGACAGAAAAATTTTAAAATACAAAGACTAAAAGCAGCTCATGAGAAAACAATGTATCTTTCAATGATGAAAGCTAATGTCTAGATGATATAATTTTCTAGCATATTTGATATTTTAGGGAAATAGCAAACAATAGGCTTATAATGATAACTTTATTAACAGTTATCCACAAATTAGAGAAATGAAAGAATTAAGAAAAACTTTACGAAACTAATTTTAATGTCTTGCACTCCTGTTTTTACCTAAATGTAGTTAAGGATCTATCTGTATAAAGTCATGTAAGTCCCATATAAAATGGACTCCATGAGGGCATTAAGTTCTAAGTTACATCATCAAAGTTATCACACAGCTTTGACATAACACTTGGCAACAAAACTAATCAAATAATTATTAAACAGATATTTATAGTTAATCTGTACATATATATGTATGCAGTAAATGTATGAATTCATGTATAATTTAAAGTATTTTTCTTAATTTTACATGTAACTAAAAGAATAAACAATATACATGTATCCAAGAGAGATTTAAATTTGACAACTGCCGGACATGATTTAGTAAAATTTAAAGTAACAAACTGGGAAAGAACAAAATATGCATAAAAACCCACTTTACACATACAAAATTTTGGCAAACATGTAAATAAGGGCACCTATTTCCAAAGCATAATACAACAAAGCATTATACAAGAAAAGTAATTTCAATGCATTCATGTTTATTGCAGTTCAGTGTAAGAATTAAATTAAAATTTTACTTCAGGGGTAGCATGTTATAAGTAAATTCAAAATAATTTCCCACTTGCAAATTTTGTATAACTATGACTAATCTTTTAGAGCTAAGTATTTTCTTCAAAATAGCTTATGCCTTTGTACAGAATTTGGATCACGTACCCATGCCTCTGTCTGAATGGGCTTGATATTGCTTAGTAGCACCTCTTCATAGTTTCCATAATCAATGAATTTAACAACTGCCGTCATACCCGAAGAATGGAGGGCTTCCACTTCTGCCCTGTAAAACTGAGGAGGCAAAAGGAGTTTTAATTATGACAATCAGTATTGTCTACAAAAGGCAACATTTGATAGAAATTTAAATTCTCAAAGTGTTCCAATGTGTAATATTTTTAAGAAAGAAAACTTACCTTTGGATAATCCCTCGACTAACACTGATAAAACAATTCTTGTATACTAATCAGATTATATAACCATGAAGTAATTTATTTTAAAAACAGAAATATGTGACAAAAATAAATGGCAAAGAAGGTGGCTCATTACTTCACTCATCTCAGGTGGCTGGACTGAGGCAGAGATGTTGGATAACAAATAAGCACATTACTTAGATCCCGGAGTTATAGGATTAGAGACACTGCAAGTCCAGAAACTTCTTTCAGTTTACTCAAATGATAACTGGCTTTGAGAAGTGATGCACATTAACAAACTCACAAGGAACCGATTTACATAAGAACTACAATTTTAAAATACGTTAAATTAACTGGGAGTAGGTTTTCTGATTGGAGGTTTTCCTCCAATACAAGTCAACCCATTCAGGACCCAAATTAAGTCTGAATACTGCTTAGTAAATGTGAAATGAAAATGCAAAACAATTTGCTCTTATGGAATATTTTCTTCAGGCTAGGGTGGTTGGATGCTCTACTATAATACTACTCTAACAGTATCTCTTAATAGGCTCATCAGAACCAGAAAATGCTAAAGGCAACAAAAATTTGTATTTTTCACAACCTTCTAAAACTGAGTTACCCTTGATATGCTAGGAAAGAGTTGGTTTTTAACTAGCATATTATTAGCTAGTATATTTAACTAGTAACTAGTATATTTCATATTACAAAGATATTTTGAATCTATGGTGTTTCCTTCCCAGGTCTGGATGTTAGCAAGTTTAGAGACACTATGCTGGAATTTTGCTCTTCTTAGAGTTCTTGGTATACTTCCTTCTCTCTCTGCTTCCTTTATTTCTTAGTCTCATACTTTTGTGTTCTGTAAATTGTTTTGAGTATTCTGGACATATGCTTCAGCTGTAAGCTTGTCGGTTCAGGTAAGTTCAACAAATATGCTATATTCTAGCATGTCTCAACAAGTAAATTGATACCCTTTTAAGTTTAGTCTTTGTCCCTTGTGATGCTGTGAGGATACTGAAGGAGTATAGTATCCCACCTATCTGCCTAGTATCTTCAACTTTCCAAAATACAGCCTGACGAAGAAGTCAGTTTTTAAAAGTCTCACTTAAGAAGCCTTGCTCCAAATAAAGCTGTGTATAGACAGTCCCCAAGACAGTATTCAATAAATTATAGGAAATATTTAAGAGTTTATTACACAATAGGATTTGTGTGAGATGATTTTGTCCAACTTTAAGCTAATAAAAGTGTTCTGAGCACATTTAAGGTAGGCTAGGCTAAGCTATGACGTCCAGTAAGTTAGGTATATAAAATGCATTTTCAACTTATGATATTTTCAACTTACGATGGGTTTATTGTGACACAAACCTGCTAAAAAATGCTAAAGTCTGAATTTATTCTACAGGTGAAAAGATTAACTAGAAAGAATGACATGGTCTATGACCAGGATCACAGTGGCAGCAGTATCAATGACAATTGAAGAAGGTTTAAGGCAAGGAAACCAATTTGGAGGTTGTAATATTTCAGTTGAGAAGGGAACAAAGAACTGAACTAGTTTTGTCAGTACAGAGGAAGAAGAACTGCCCCAAATTCTCAAATCCATCTATGGAAATAAAGCTAGAGAGAACGTAAGGTATTATGAGAAATTTTTTAAATAGATTATACTAATTGATTATCTCTGAAACATCATTACAATGAAATTAAGAAAATTATGGTTTCTTAATGGCAATTATAATCAATTCCTTCTCTTGAATCTCTACTCGGGTGTCTAGCTAGAAAATTGGAACATTGCCTATTCTTGACATTTAAAAGCTACCTCCTCAGTTAGTGGTTTCAGAAGATAACTAATTCCATCTCTTTCACAAGGTATTATTTACCTTACTCCCAATGCTTAATAGTATAATCTACTTAGAGTCCACAGTTCTTCACTAAAATTGAAAGCACACATCCAATTTAAATCAAGTAGTCACTTTAGAGGATCATCTAATTACTCTAAGAATACTCTAACAGCTCACAACATTTCGGGAATTGATAGGTACCATCTTTTAGAACCGTGGTCCCCAACCTTTTTGGCACCAGGGACCGGTTTCATTGAAGATACCTTTTCCACGGAAGGTTGGGTGGGGGCGAGCTTAGGTAGTGATGCCAGTGATGGGGAGCGACTGTAAATACAGATGAAGCTTCACTCACTCGCCTGCTGCTCACCTCCTGCAGGGCAGCCCCTCAGTTCCTAAGTTTCATGGAAGATAATTTTTCCATGGACTGGGAGTGAGGGTGGGGTGGGGATGCAGAGCTCTGCGGCCCAGTCCCTCACAGGCCATAGACTGGTACCAGCTCATGGCCCAGGGTTTGGGAACTGCAGTGTTAGATGCTATATTGCATAATTTTGAATCTATTCAGCAGAGGCAATAGATGAATTCAGTATTATTTATTTTTTGTGATAATTACAATTAATATTAAAGCTTTATTAATAATTTTATCAGGTATTTGGAGGCATTTGGGTAATAGAACAGCCAGAACTATCTGATCTATCCCGAGCACCTGGCACTTAGCAGTTACTCAATTATGATTTGTTGAATACTCAATTAATATTTGTTGAAGGAACTTGTCTGTCAAGTCCAATTATCTGAATCCCTGTAGGCTTATTATTTTTCTCTGCTGTTTCATTTGTTTCTGGTCAATCATTCTTATTTATTGATTCATTCATTCACTCTCTCTCTGTTTTATTAACCATGGCTCATAACTTTTTACAGGATGCCAGACATTGCAGATAAAATATTGAAGAGGTTTTAGAAGATGTTATTTTTCCTAAAAAGAGGATTATTTATATATTTATATTAGCAGGCAGAGTACACACAGATATCCTTGATCCTTTAAAGGGTTCGTTTTGGCTTTGTAAGGGTTGTCTGTTTTAGTTTTGCCCTTACTACTCAGGGCACAATCCCTGTGGGATTTCAATGGAAAGCCGAAGTTGTTTACCAAGCCTTTCAAACACTATTGAATTTGAACTCCAATCTCTTACTTCTGCTCATGTCAAGGCCACCAACAACCCCACATTGTCCAATACAGAAAACACTTCTTCATCCTCATTCTTAACTTTTCACAGAAGCATCTGAAATAGTGGCCATTCCCTCTATGGTAGACACTGTTGGCTCAGTAAATACAATTCCAACTACTTCAATTTTTCTTTCCTCTACAATGACAGAGGGATAGCTAAATATAATGAATCCCCCACTATCCAAATCAAGTAATTCCTGAATTCTGGAAAGTAAGTGGCATGAGTTGTGAGACTAAGAGTCTAGATACTGAAAAGCACCTGCCTTTGCTTTCTAAGCCTCCCTGATAGCCAGAGAGTAGCCATGTGAAATAGTTCCAACCAAAGACATTTAAATAAAAGTCTGCTGGTATTCCTGGGAAGGCTTTTGCTTTTCTAGAAGAAAAGAAAAGATACATAGTGCTATCTCCTCCTCTCCTTCTAGCATTGACAGCTACACAAATATTATCCCACATTCATACAAAAATCTTAAATGCCCATGCCACCCAGCTGTATAACCCTGTACTCCTCCTTGTTCTATTATCAGGCAATGCCTAATGTCCTGCTTATACTTCATCATTCGCTGAATACAACAGGGCCTGGGTCCTGATTCTAAGCCCTATAACAACTTTATAAAGGATCTGTCCAAATTCCCTAGTCTGAATTTCAGTTCCTTGAAATCTCCAGTTACCTTTACTTTCACCATTCCCTTTAGCCACACACTCTCATGGACACATCATTACCTTATCAACTGAAACTACTCTACCTACGAAATATTTATTTCAAATATTTGTCCTCTTTGACCTAATGCTCACATCTACCCTTCAAATCCTTCACTCTAACTCCCTTATATCTGTTTTTATTACCTTGCTAATATTTCCAGTCCCCTTGCTCCTCTACCCTTTTCACATATAAGTGTCCCCTCCAGAATTATCAGAATCAACAAATAATTATGCAATCCCTACACTGTGGGAGAAGCAGGACTACAGAAGAAAACTAGACAGACATAGTCCAGTCCTCAAGGAACTTAATGTCATGAGAGGGGAAAGAGATACCAATTTAGGAACCAAAACCAAACATATTTACAAATTATGATAAGATGTGAAAAGTGAACAAGGCACTGATTGAGAAAGTGAATAATGTAGGTAGAAGGATGTAACAGGGTCAAAGGAGGCTTCTGCTAGAGGGTAATGCTTGAGTCAAACCCTCAAGGATGAAAAGAGTAGCTGGGAGAAGAGCATGTCGGGCAGAGGGAAAAACACGGGCAAAGGCCCTTCTCTCTGAGGGTCCCTCCGTCCTTTCCCCCTTCCTGCTGTCACTGTGATGGTCTTCTGCCTTTCAGCCAGGCTCTTATTTGATCTTCTATATTCCTTTTTGCCCTCATCTTCTGGTTTTCCTTCTGTCTTTCCTCTACAATTTTCCTCTTTTCCTCTTAGCCAGCATATAATGTAGAGCTAAAGAATGTTTACATTATTGGCTTAATAATTATTAAATTATTTATTATAAGGCAAATAATTAACTTCTATTCTCTTAATTATTGTTAAAAAGTAGGCTGAATATGTATATTTTTTTAAAATAAAGATCTGCAGAATTTCATTTTGTGCCATTCAGCTGATTTTCTTCCCTGTGAATCAGTATAATTTTACCAGAAAGAAAATCAAACACTTGTAATTCAGCTGATAAGTCAAATAAAGTTCAACTTCACTTAATCACTTTTACAATACTTTTCTGATATGTAAGCTAAAACCAAACCTAACCAAAGCAAACCTTATAGGACAGATTCTCCCTAAGCATCCATAAAATGTATTAAATATTTTGTCTATCTTCTCTTTTATAAATTATATAAAATTTACATCCATCTAAATTTATATAAAATTTGTATCTATAAATACGTTCAAAGGTACAACTGTAAAACAAAACTCATAGTCCCAAAGTAGTGGTTTTCTATAAAAGTCCTATTAGAATGTTACATTTATTAATATTAGTACAAAATATCCATACCTTGTTGTCTTCCCAATAAAGTGCAAAACATTCATCTCCAGGCTTCCACATTTTTGCATACTCCATAGGAATAGATGATTCTAGTACTTTTTCTGGCTTAATTGGCCCAGATCTTCTTTTGGGCCCACTACTGTAAAATATTTTATCATCATAGGGAATAGCTGTGAGGGGTCCTGCTGGCTTAATAGGTCCTACTCGTTTTCCTCTCAGAGGCATTTCTGTCTCTCCATTTGGAACACCAATGAAGCTATTACTTCGAATGGGATTCAGGCAATTGGTATTTACATTAAAATGTTTTTCAATTTTTATACCACTGAAAGTTTCATTACTTATTGTTCGTGATTTCCTATCATAAAAATGATCAGGATTAGCTGTTTGGTTTTCTCTTTTTCCACGTTTTTGATTATTATAATCTATGGATTCTTGAGGAAGTGGATTTTCTTTTGCCTCTGCATAGGATGGACCTTTTCCTGATCTGCTTTGCATAGAGTTATCTCTTTTTCTAAAAGCACCATCATTGTGCTGAGAACCTAAAGGATAAGAAGTATCTTTAGTTCTGTCATATCTAGAATATGGTCTATCGCACTTGACTCTCTCTTCAGCCCATACTTCAGATCCTGAACAAGTAGTATTCGGTCTCTCAGAACCTCTATTTCTAGGTAATCCGCTGCCCTCTAAAATTGACTTTGAATGTTGGGAGTCTCTTTGAAAACGAGGAGGTTTTTCATTTCTTGGCTGCCTGCTATCATTTCTAGGAAGATGTCTTGGTTGATTATTTTCTTTTATTCCATTTTGATCAGTATTTGACAATCTATGTTGTCCCTGATGAAGCTGCTGTGGCTGTGACTTAGGTTCTGAAAAGTAAAAGTATATTATACACACAATTAAAATGAAGACTCTGCATTAATATTTCATTTTAAAATGCTTAAAAATTATTCTATTAATACAAAATTATTGAACTATTTTAAAATCTTCCCCCATCTTCCCATCTCATTATCTTAATCCCTCTGTGCTTCCTTAGTCTTATATTTCTAATGTATACTCTTCTAATTAGCCACATTAGTAAACCATAATATGAATCATGAAAAAAATGGTGGACAATCAAAAGACATTTGTCTTTGTCCCTGAATGTCTGCATTCTTACAATATGGCTATCTATATATGCTATTCTGGTAATTCATTTCCCAAAACATCAATGAAATAGAATTGCAAATTGCTAACTCAGAAACTGCTATGAAACTGCACAAGTATAACCCTTGCTCCTTTCTGAATCCCATTCTAATTTAGAAATGTACAGCTATTATTTTCAGTCATGTTCTAGCCTTTGCAAAAATGTTTCTTCTCAAATCTTTTTGGATCTGGAATTGTTAAATGTTTGTATTACAAATAGATGTCCTACTATAGAAAAGGGTCAATAATTTTCTTGATCCGTCAAAGTAATTAAGTAAGAGTAGGTACTACTTGGAAATACAGGAAAAAAGTGTCAAAAATGGAAATACAGAAAAAAGTGTCAAAAACATTACTAGGCATAATAGTGCATATAATGTCCAACTTGAAAGCAAAAGCAGTAACATGGTAAATACATATTTATAAATAATTTTAAAGGCTGTATTTTACATGGTGATTTTTATTCTATTTAATTTTGTACCATATCATTTACCCTTTCTTCCCTCATGTTTATAACATTATTATACCAAACACATTGATTGGTCTTTGGTGTACACGTCTTGTTTCTCTTGTCATATACCATAATCAACACGCAGGTCATAATTATTCTTTTATTTCCCCAGGGTCACGACATTTCCAAAGAGAGGCATTACTGACATTTTAGATGAGACTGGGTTCCCTGCATTGCAAGAAAATTAATCTTATTGACCTTCAGACACTAAATGCCAAAAGTACCCTCTCCCAGCAACTCCAGTCACTTTGACTACCAAAACTGTCCCCATGCATTTCCAAGTCACTGGAGGCAAAAAGATATCATGTAAATTGTTTAAAACAACAGGAATAGAGAGAGATCTTTAAGGGTTCCTGAGTGACAAAACAGGTCACAAACTAAAGAGCAAGATTCAAAAATGGTACAAAAACAACCAAAAAACAACTTCTCAACAGAACCAATGGAAGATAGAAGCCAATCTCATAGGCTTTAAATACTTTCAAAAGGGAAAATTATTTCCTAAGTAGAATTCTATAGCAAACCACTCATTAATTGAATAAAGATTTTTCAAATATGCAAGACTTCAAACATTAGCTAAGACCATTTAAAGAGACATCTTTTAAAAAATCACTTTCTTCCCAAGAATATCTGCCTTATAAACATAACACGAATGTCTTATTTTAACTGTAGTCAATATTAAATTTTTCTTTAGAGAGAAGAAAAATGGCCACCTTTAGTGTCGCTGGCATTATTTACTGTCCAAGAGCAAAGATTCAAGAAAGCAAGAATAGTAGTCATAATCAGGACACAAACGAGCACCTTCAGCAGAACGTATGTATTGGCATTTGTTCCAGACATTATTAGAGAATAAAAGTAGCAGTTGCCTCTTGTTGATTATCTGCTACGTACAGGTAGCCCATACTAGCACTTTATACATACACATCAATAATCCCCACTCCTGGACAATAAACACCAGCAGTAGTTTTATAAGACAGATGTTATGGAGCTTATTTAACAGAGAAGCAAGGTCCCTTGTACAGTACATTAAAGAAATTTTTCAGCTTCCAAAATAAATGAAACATGAAGGTATTTTATTTCCTGTCAGCTAGGTTCAAATAAATATTTGGGGAGTAAGCTTTCCCTATCTGCTGTTTAGGGATCAATTTTTCTTAAATTATTTCAGTTAGGACCACCGATATGTGATAGTCAGGAGGTACAAAAAAATCAGGTCATCATGAGAGTGACTAAGTATCCCAGACTACAGATGGAGGTTGGATAACCACGTATACAGAATAAAAATTCATCTAGGCTTGGCACACATGTGGAAGAATTTGACTTCAATCCACCTAAAGGAAAAAAAATGAAAAAATTTCTAATTTACAATTTAGAATTAAGGGGTGCTCAGTCTGTGGAACTATACTGCAGTTATGTTAATAGGAGAATATAAAATTTCTTCATTTATTTCCAGATCCAATCTACTTAAAGAATTTCTGGACTTTTCTATTATTGTTCTTACTAACATCTAACAACTTAAGTTATATACTCAACCACTCTCATGCACCAGCTTTCTTATTTTAAAAGTACTGTTCCAGAAAAGAAAACAAGAAATTCCTGTACAGCTTATTAAGTTTAACAAACAAGCAAACTTAAGAAACTGCCTGATAATAAAGAGAAAAAAATCATTCCATTTTACTGTTAAAATATTATCTTCAATTAATGAATTGATAATGTACATTAGAGTAGAGAATAAAGCAAGTAAATTTCACTAATAATGAACATACTTCGTGTCCATTATTATGCTCAGATAATATAGTGAGAATAAAATCCAAAGGAAATTATTTTTAAAAATAAGAAATTCCATTAAGAATAAATTAAATAAATTCACAGAGATAGAAAGTAAAAATTGTGCTTTTAAAAGAAGATAGTTTTCATATATCTCCATTTCATTCCAAAATGAAGTAGTAGCCATGAAAGGGAGGTCCTTAAATACTTTCTCATTCTTGGATTTCTTTAAACCCAATACCTTTTATCTTAGGTGGTTAAGTAATAAAGTAACATACAAAATAAGCATTTTCAAACTGAGCTAATCTATTGGATAAATAATAGATAATGCTCAATTATTAAATTATGGGAAAGAGGATTTTAAATAAACTAATCAACTGGAAAGACAGCTTCTCAGTTCTCCAGCCAGAATCCAGTTGCTCTCTGCCACCCTTTTTGAGAAGGCATCATGACTCCAAACTATGCAATATACCAATTAGCACCATGGGTGCTGTAATCACTCTAATAATAAATATACCAGGAGATTTTTCTGCACAAGCAACAGAGTAAAATCCATTACCTTTTTTTTAAATGACCCAAAGGGAAAAGATGGGAAAAAAGCATTAATAGAAATTGGTAACATTTAATATTAAATAGAAAATAAGATTAGCAAAAATAATAGAAAAATGTATTACAAAATAGACACAACTGTGCAAACATTGAAAAGATCAAGGTGATAAAAGCTCATATGAGAAAACTACTCAAAGAATGCTACATGAGTTTAGTATGACTTGAGATAAAATGTTCCTATAATACCAGATCATGAGTTTCAAAATATATAAGATAATTGATTGTTTTATGTCACCATGATTAGAAATGCAGAATCATTAAGAATAAATGTATTAACTGTCACAAATCATTTGAGTTTGTATATAAGAATGTGCTAAATTAATCAGGCAAATTAAAATATTATTAAATAATATTTTTTCACAGAATATTCATTATCCAGCAGCAGTTATAACTGCATTTTATAGGAGAAAAAGAGGGACAATATGTTTCCCAAGACTAATCCTGAACTTAATTCTAAGACACCTACCTGAAGAAGTGACTGAATATTTATTAAGATCTTACTATATGCCTGACTCTACATTAAAGGTCTTTTACCTACATTATTATTTCATGTAATCCTCACAACCAACCTGAAAGGGCAGTGTTATCATCCTTATTTTACAAGTAAAGAAACAAAGTAATGTGCCTCAACCGTAGGCTTGCACTAGAAAATGTCGAAGCCAGAATTAAACTGAAATCTAACTGAAGCTAAAGCCCATGATTTTTCCATTATGCCAAGATGCTTGCCCAGAGGGAAAAAACCAGAATGTAAGCAACAACATGTTAGTTACAATTTTATCACCAGCATCTGTTCATGTCTCATAAGATGCAAAAAACACAAAAGTTCTTTCACCATCCCTGATGGGCTGAAAAATAAATTTGGATACTAGGACTGTCAGAATCCTAACCTAAAATTAATAATCTCTTTCCATTAATGCATAAAAACTAAAACCCCTATTGACAATTGGACCAGTATTTAGAAGCTCACAAACTGGCACTTAGAATAGCATAGCGTGTAGGGTATAACCTCTGGAGAGGGACTACACAGGTTTATATGATTGATCTGCCATTTACTAGTTTTGTAACCTTGGGTAAAATATTTAAGTTTTCTGAGCCTTGTCTTTAAGATAGGGATAATAATAGAGCATACCTCAGAGGATAAACTAATATATGTAAAATACTTAGAACAGTATCTGGCTTCACCAAGCGCTTCAGTAAATGTTAACTATCATTATTATTATGAGTGTTATTAGTAGTATTACAATTATGCAAATGAACTTAATGACATCAGAAAAAAACCAATAATCAAACAATGTGCTTCCCTATTTACACATTGCCATTATCACCAACCCCCACTTTTAGTTAGGATCCTTACCTTGCTTTAGTTTTTTTGTTTTTTTCTTATTGAAAGCATAGCAGGAAGAATGCTTTAATAAAAACTTCTTTATTATATTATAAAAGCCATATTATAGAGAAAATTTAGATACATCAGAAAATCAAAATCATATTCTAATTCTGTTTTACACTTAAAATATACTATAAACATTCTCCAAATAAAAATCTTCTCTACACCCTTTAAAATTTTTCTACATTAAAAATGCTAATAAATATTTAAAAAGTTAAAAAATCACACATAATTCTATCATTAAAAAAATGTATAGAACGAAAGTTCCACCTTCTGCCTCCAGTCACTACCAACAGTTCCAGAGCTTATTATTTTTTATATAATTCATACACACATACCTATGTGCATTTCATTTTTTTAACAAAAAAAAAAAGGAAAATAATGCTACATCTCATGGGCTGCAATGTATTTTTTTTAGAGATGGGGTCTATCTCTGCTGCCCAGGCTGAAGTGCAGTGACATGATCAAAACTCACTGCAATCTTGATCTCCTGGCCTCAGGTGATCCTCCCACCTTGGCCTCCCAAAGAGCTGGGATTACATGCGGGAGCCACAGTTTGAACCCGGCCTACTTTTTAAATTAACAGTATCTCAGGCATCTTTTTAAGTCAATGAATAGATGTTATCTCATTCATTTCAGTATTGCATTTTTTTTTTTAATGAAGGCTACTTTAAATATTATAATATAGTAACCAAGTTGAAGGTGGGGTCCAAGTTTTACTCAGCATTGTTTTCTCCAGTGCTTAGCTACTATAGAATCAGGGAAATAGGTGGTACTTGGTAAATACTTGCTGAAAGAAAGACAGAATTACTGAAAACACTGGGAGTGGAACAAGCCTCCAAGTTCAAAATTGCCACCTGTTTAACACCATCGCACATGCACTTAGCTAAAGGTGCAAGAATGAAATAGAAAATGGACTCTTCTATTTTGCCTTCTGTAAGAGAGATTTGCATCAAAGCACATTGGAGTAGATTTAGAATGAGTTCAAATGATTACAGAAAAAGACTGCATAAGACACCAAAAAGCAAGCTTATGAAAAGCCATCTGTGATTTGCTCCAGAGAACACAGAGCTCTAGACCAAATAAATTGTTTCTCCTGCTTCCTAGTGATGTCTTTGACAAAGTCACAAAGAACCCTAGTTTCCTTATCTGCAAAGTATAGGTAATGATTGTTATCACAGGATTATACTAAAGATTCAATTTGAAAATATATGTAAAATTGCTTTCTCATTCATGCATTCATATAAGGTCTTTGGAATAAACTGACCACTGGAATTAAATTCCAGTCCTACCACTGAGCAGCTGTATAACTTTATAAAATTGGTATAATGCTACTTACCTCTTTCATTCATTTAGTTGCTCATTATAGCTACACCAACTACTGATGGTGTCATGCACACTAGGACAGTGACACTGTCCTAATCACTATATATGAAACAGCAGGTAAGACTCATTCCCCTCTATGCTGTGGTGCTTTAGTTATAATGAGAAGAGGTAGATGACAAAACGGAACAAATAACGTAGCTTTAAACTGTAATAACGTCTATGAAGGAAATGGCCCGTTATGATAAAACCGGGAGCAGTGAGGGGTACACCAATGGAGGGAGGGAACTTCTCTGAAGAAGCAGTGCTTCAGTTGAGCCCTAATGAATGAGCAGGAATGCAATGAAAGTAGGGAAGAGTAGTCCGAGAAGAAGGAACAACACACAGAAAGGTCCTGGTCTAGAAATCTGCTTTGTCAAGGTAAATTCTAAATAAAAACATAATCGCCATTAATTATTTTATTTTATACTCCAGTGGACCCAAATTGATATCTATTACACTAAATAAAAACACCAAATCCCAGAAAAAAAATTGGCCACAAGAATTAACATTAGTTTTTAGCTGGCATGGCGTTTTTCTTTCAATTTTATTTTTGTAATTATTCATATATACTAGGCCTGTCCAGAAAGTACCGAGCCATGTAACCATTCTCGTTATATTAACAATGGCTGGATACTTTCCAGACAACCCTCATATACAGTTGTTTTCCTGTTCTTATTAAATTCTTTCATAGCTATGACACATTAAACTAAAGACTAAGCTCAAAATAAACATATTTATGATACTCAAGTTTGGGGGCTTTTTTGTATTTGTAAGGACCAGCTCGGACTCTGCAAGCAAGTTGAGCATGGCTGGACAGGGGCATCTCTGCAGTTGTATTGTTGGGGTATGTGGCATTGCTTCTCAGATTTCTCATGGTTTGTTCATTTATAACAGCAGTGTTCTTCTGCTTTATTCCCCCATTTTTTTTTAATTGGCTTGTCTCCCCATTTTTTTAAAGGGGGTTTCAGACACTAAAAAAGTAACTCTATAAACAAACTGCAGGAATATGGTTATATTGCAAATTTTATACCAAAAATATGCTAGCTCAATTGGATGAATTTTAATTTCTCTTCCACCTCTAAAGACATTCTGCAGTATCCTCTTCAGAGGGCTTTTCTAGCCAGTTTTGCCTTTTCTCTATCAGTTACTAACAGTCACCCTTAAACACAGCTTTGTTTTCTGGTGAAAGTCATTAAGTCTTGTTCTTTCAATTTATTATGATCACGCACGCATCCACGCCTGCACAGTGCCTGAACGTGTCCCAGGCATCTTCCCTCTAGCTTCTCTTTGGATCTTAGCTTAGATTTCATTTTTTCTGGGAGGTCCTTCTTCCCCAAACCCCATCAAGACTTCAGGAACCCTTCCTATGTGCCCTGACAAAAGGAAAATCTCAGGTGCCATGCTGTCAGAATGCTTGAAAAATACAGGGACCACAATGTCATAACAACACAAACCAGAGCATTTCAAACTTAACTGTAGTGAAAGACCACAGTTTTTATTGTAGCTGTTGGTTCTTGTTTTAATTTCCAATCAGCTCTTGTAAAATGCATTAACAAATGTTGAGACTGTGTCAAATTGCTACAGGAGTTTCTAAACACTTAATTTCAATACTTAATGTGTACTTGTTCATGAACCTGACAATAAGTGGCACTTATTGTCATAAACTCTTCACTATTAAGGGTAACAAGTTGTCCACAAACAGAATTGAAAATAATTAATTCAAGTTAACCTTAAAGTACCATCTAGAAATTCGGGAGTAAATCTGTGCTTACAAAAAAAAGAATCGAATAGTACAAAGGAATCAGCCTTGTAAGAAGAAAAAGTCAAGGGCCAGGAAGGTCATAGGAATGGGTAGCAATAGACAGAAAGTGACAGGTAGTAAGTAGATAGCTACCCATTCCTTCTGTCTTCTGCTGTGCTGACAGCTCATGACTTTATTCACATAGCAAGCATTTATTCCTGGCTTCCAAATAGGCCTTCTACCACTGATTTCAATCAATGCAGAGTAAGTTGTTTGATACAATTAGATGTAAATATACACAATAGCCAATATATGGGTGATCCTTTTCTTGAGGAAAGCCTTCACAATAACATATAGCCTAACACATGCATATTCTCTCACTTTTCTTGACCTAGTTTCCTTTGCCTTTCCAATTAGGCTATTACCATTATATCAGATTTCCTTCGTCTGGTCCTTATTCTTCAGTCTTCAAAATTCTAGCTGTACGTCTACAAGCCAAACTATGTACAGTGACTTGAAATTTGATTATAAGAAAATAAAACAAAAAGATACCTCCTACCAACCAACAAAGACCCGCAACTTGGTGTGAACTACCCATCGACCATTAATATTATCTTTATATCTGCTAAAGTCTAAATATATTATTTATATCTGAATATTATATGCACTTAAAATTATGTAGTCCTGTTAACCAAGATAAATACTAATTCTCACAAAATCCAAAGAAAATAGAGTAATGAAACACCATAAAAACAGTATATGCAGTATAGTCTGAATATTATTCCAGCAATGAGAAGAGTCAACGGACCATTTTAAGTAAGTGGGTGGTGGGATAAAATCTGTGTTTTGAAAGGTCACCAACCACAATATGGAGGATGAGATGATAAAATTCTGCAAAGAACAGTGAAAGGTTCTAGTGAAGAAGAGCAGAGGGAGTGGAAATGATAGATGATGAGTGGAGAATATTGTTGCCTCTGCTATTGCTAATCATGAGGATGATGGCATGAACTGCTATACATATGGAGACCTATTTGCCAAACACCGTGCTTAGCACTTTATATGCATTATCTAATTTGATCTTCCCCAAACCCCTATGACCCTATAATAGGTGCTGTTATTATTTCCCCATTTCCTGATGAAGAAATTAAGGTTTAACAGTTATGTAGCTTGCCCAAAGACATACAACTAGTAAATACCGGAGTTGTGAGTTCAGTGGTAGAATCAGTTGTATTTACCTACTCCAGCACCCTGTCCCCTTCTTTCGGTAACAAAAAGCAATGTAACCCAACCTCATTTTTTCCCAGAATATTAATAAAAATGTCAACTAGAATTATGTTTGATTCCAATTTAAGTACACAACATCAGAAAGTTAATGCTAAGAGAAAATTTATAAGAAAAGTAGATGTGATGAGCAATTACTTCTAATGGAATTTTTAAAAATAAGAACAAAGAAATGACAGCACCTTTTGCTCTTTTAGAGAAAATTACATAATGTGATAGAAAAGTAAGTGTGTTACTAACATGCATTAAATTTTTCAGAAAGAATCTCATCCTTAAGGGATGCATTTTTTAAAAAACATGCCTGACCAATTACTGTACACAGAAATCTGATATGACATAATGAGTCCATAACAGGCCAAGACTTACTCAGCTAAATTTTGACCTCTAGTGGTACTAAAACTAAAAAAAATCCTCAGACAGCTTATGCTGATACAAAACCTAGAGGAAAGGTTTGACTATTGAACTACATTAGAAATAAAATTTTCTAAAGTTGTAAATATACACATAACTGAATCACAATTACTTTTTCTTTTTTTCCTTTAGAGACAGGGTCTTGTTCTATTGTCCAGGCTGGAGTGCAGTGGCACAATCACAGCTCACTTGCAACCTCAAACTCCTGGTCTCAAGCAATCTTTCTGCCTCAGCCTTCCATGTTGCTAGAACTACAAGCACATGCTGCCATGCCCAGCTAATTTTTTTTTTTTATTTTTTATAGAAACAGGATCTTGCTATGTTGCCCAGGCTGGTCTCAAACTCCTGGCCTCAAGCAATCCTCCTACCTCTGCCTTGCAAAGTGCTGGGATTATAGGTATTACCCATTGCCCCTGGACACAATTACTCCTTTATATAAATTTGGGTATGTAACAGACCCAAATAATGACGCTGATGATATGAACATAAATAAAATTATAAGATCATAACTCTCTTCATTAGCTGTCCATAGGCATTTAACCATTAAACATTATGGAGGCTCTATCCTGAAAAGCTTTCTAGATTTTCCTTAGAAAAATGTCCAACATTTTCTCCCATCAATGAAGAGTTAACTTTAGAACATAAGATTTACGGAACAATGGCCAAATTCTGAGGAAAGACCAAAGTGGAGATTTAATTTTATAAAAGTAAAAGTTTATTCTGGACTTTAATTCCAATTTAAAAAAAAACATGAAATCTTAAAATGAGCTGAAAAAACAATTTAGTGACTTGCCTCAACTGTTTTATTTATTTATTTATTTTACCATGAACCCGAGCTTACCTAAGAATACCAGCATTTCGTAGTGTGAGTTGGTTAACAAGAGAAAAATTAACAGGATGGTATCTGCAAAAGCTACCTGAGGGCAACCACACCCCAAGTTTTCCCATCAGTCCTGTTACCTTCATTGAACCCATAGAGCAAAACCAAGAGAATATGAGAAACATCTACAAGCATAAAAAGCTTCCACCTGTATACTTATTAATTTATTGTCCAGCTATTTGTATTTATGTGTTACTATCTATCCCTTCTGCATCATCAAAGACAGTTTAGGGTCAGAAAAGCTGCCACTGAAGGAATCAGCTCCTGATTAGGCAAACATTTAAAACAATGAAACAGCAAATCAAGAAGTGTTTTCAAGTCTACCTAATTAAAGTATCCCCTAGCCATTCAATACAACTAGTTGGTCTTATTTTGGCAATAAAACTTTGAAATAAAGGACTAAATATTACTATAGGTTACAAATACGCCAGATCATATCTGATTATAATATTCAAAACTTCTGCTAAGCCCTTATATTTTGTTCAGTATTGTTTTGGTTTATACTAAGTAAATGATGAAATTCTTTTTCATAAGCATTCCTATGTCCCTTTAGTTTGTGGTTTGCTCTGTCTCATAAACTAGTAAGCTTCTTTGGGGCAACAGCTACAAAATCAATCTATTTCTCTGGATTTTTTTAATGAGGTATTTTATTACACTTTGTATACCTACCACTTAACACATATCTATTACAAACAAACACTAAATAAAATACTTCATTTATAGAATGAATAATCCCTCACAATGCATACAATTGTGGTCTGACTTCAATCTCAATCCCATTTTACCCCATTTTCTACTTTGCACTCAGAAATTATTTTCTTAAAACACCAAAATAAACTTCATTGCTCTCACGTCAAAAACGCTTTCATGGCTTTGCATCACATCCAGATAAACATCAAAACTCCTCAGGACAAAATTCTTATGATCTGCCTCCAGCCTACCAATTTCATCTCTCTCCCCCTCTCCCTACCCCTGCTTCTACCATACCCTCCCAGGCACAGGGAACTGGTGTTCTGATGCCTTCAAGCCTGTAAGCACAGAGCTCCCTCTGCTTGGACAGTCCCTCTCCCAGTACTGCTCCTTGGACTGGCTAAATGCCATCTCCTCTGCGATGCCTTCTGCCCCTATCCTGTGTTGATTAGGTGGCCTCCTCATACAGAATGTTTGGGAAAGAATAAAAATATTGCTTCCTTGAGAACAGTGATCATCAAGTGTGTCAGAAAACTCTAATGTATTAATAAGTGGAAATGAGGGGGGTGGACAATTTCTGGTGTTAGCATTATCACAAGCACCTGTGAATTTGGATAAAATTTAAGAGCCTGTACAAATATTTCCAACTTCTTGAATTTGGAAATTTATAAAAATCAC
>RJWJ010018479.1:0-31538 GCA_004363605.1 Indri indri | reverse complement strand
TTCTAGAAGTTTGAAGGAATGAGATTATATTCCCACTTGGGGGCTTTGTTTTACTTCCTTTGAAGTAAGGAGACAGAATTTGGGATTTGATGAATACTTTCTGTTTTTCCAAATTTTTGTTGTCAGGAATCCACATTTATTTGACTAATTCATACTGTGGGGTGTTCAACTTTTAGACACTTCTATATTTAAATTTATCATTCAATCCTCACATTAGCCATGGGTTTTAGATATAATTGTCCACATTTTACAAATGCAAAGACTGTTGCTCAGGAGGGTTTTGTAACTGGTCCAAGGCCAAGGAGCTAGCAAGTGTCAGTGCCAAGATTTGTGCTCGGGTCTCTGACTGCAAGTTCTGAACTCTTCCAGAGCATCATTCTAGCTCCCCTCCGTAGTCTCTGGCACAACTCTGCAAACTGGGGCCACAGTCTGGCTTGGTTGCCTGCCTTGTCCAACTCTTTATATTAGTTTCGGGGGACATTGAAATTGTCTTTGCTGTTCTTGGTTTTGTGATCATCTGTATCAATTTGAGGATTGTCCAATCAAATACTAAGAAAACTCTGTTGAGATTTTGATTGGGACTGCATCGAATTTAGGCATCAATTTGGAGGGAGATGTCATCTTTGCAAAATGGAGTCCTCCCATCTATGAACACAGTATATGTCTTTCCATTTATTCACAGAGTCATAAATGGTTTTCAGTAAAGTTTTATGATTGTTATTATCAATGTCTTGAGTATCTAGATTTATTTTTAGGAATCTTATAATTTTGTTGCTATTCTAAATGGTTTCTGGTTTTTTTTCTTTTTATATTTTTAAAGCAAGGAGTTGATTTTTCTCATACATAGACATTCAAAGCTCCAGGACTGTAGGGCACATTCAATTATGCTGTTGAGGGCCCAGGCTCCATGGGTCTTTCTCTTGCACCATTTCCAACCTATCACTATTACCCTCCTGCCCACAAGATAGCTCCTTCAGCTCCAGGTATGGGGTCCCAAATTCCAGGAGAAAATAAATGGAATAGAAGAAGGAGAGGAAGCAAAAGACAGAAGATAGAGAGAACCTACCAATGATTTCTGTCCCAAGAGACTTCTCTTGACTTCTTGTTGGCTGAGAGTGTGGGCCATGGCTAGCCTCAGTTGCAAGGAAGGCTGGGAGTAGCAACTTTTTTTTTTTAAAACCAGATGCATGGCTGGCTTGAGCAAAACTAGATTTCCATTGGTAAGGAAGGAGAGAATGACTACTAGATTGACCATGAGTGGCCTCTTTATTTCTAGGAATGCACTTTATCGTAAAGCCTGATTTTAATAGAACTGTACTATTATAATAATATAATGATAACTATGATAATTTTGTTGGCATATCTTTTTCCCCCTATCTTCTTACTCTCAATCTTTCTGTAGCCCTGTTTTGGATGTATTTCTTATAAATAGCATATGGATAAGTTTTATAAATACAGTCTTCGTATTTTAAGTGGACTATTTTATCCATTTGTATTTATTGCAAGAACTCACATAACTTAATTTATAGTATCATCACTTTTTTGCTTTCTGTTTGTCTTACTTTTAAACATAACAACATTTTGGTCAATGATGGACCACATATAAGACAGTGGTTCCATGAGATTATAATAGAGCTGACCTATACACGTGTGCTATTTTTTTTTATCTTTTATACCTTATTTTTACTGTACCTTTTCTATGTTTAGAGACACAAATGCTTGACCATTATGTTACAAATTGCCTACAGTATTCAGTACAATGACACACCGTACAGGTTTGTAGCCTAGCACAGTGGGCCACACCACTAAGCCCAGGTGTGTCGTGGGCTATACCACGTAGGTTTGTATCAGTGCACTCTGTGATGGTCACACAATGATGAAAGTGCCTAATGATTTTTCAGAGTATATCCCCATCATTAAGTAGTGCATGACTATATTTCTATCTCTTCTGTTTTCTCATTTTTCATTGATTGAATTTTTTTCTCATTCTACATTTTTATCCAAATTTAAAGTTTTAGGATTTTTTTCCCCCCAGTTGTTCACTGAAATTGAAGATTTCACTTTGATTCCTCAGTTTAAGTGGCTCTGGGCTTTGTTGACTTCTTTAACATAGTTATTGAGTACAGTTTGGGGTTACAAGAGGTTGGCAGACGCCCTCAGGGCAGCATGCAGGAAAGAGTTAACACAGAGGACTGCTCATTATGAGGTCCTGCTTGCAGGGCTGGACCTTGACTGTCTTCTCAGAATTTGGCTTCTGGAATGTTCCTATGCTGACAAGGTGGTTTTGTGTGCCTGGGCACAAAATTCCACTGTATTAGCACACCTAGACTGTTTGTACAAACAATGTGACTTCAGGTGGACCCCTGCTTTTCCTCTGGGAGTCTTGAATTGCAGGAGGAGAAGAGTGCCTGTCTGGCCAGCCCCCAGGAAAATCCCTGGTCTCTGAGTCTTAGACGGGCTTCCCTGGGCAGAAACACTGGTGTGTCCCTGTGTGGCCTCTCACTGGTGGGAGGATGTAGGAAGCCTACATCTGGATTCTTCCGGAGTCTACCTAATGTGTTTTCTTCCCCTTGTTGCTGCTGCTGTGTATATTTATGTTATAATAAAATTTAGTCATCCATGAGAACAGCCACATGCCGAACCTTGTGCGTCCCTCGATGGAGCGCTGGATGTGTGCGTGGCTTTGGGACCCCAACACAGACAGATACTGGTTTCAAGGCTCAGCTCTCTGAATTCACACCCCTACTTCTATCATGGCCCTTGAGAGTTTCCCTTATTTTCTTGACAGTTCAGCCATGGATTTAAAATTATATGATTCATGTTTTATCTAGCAGTTTTAGGTATTTTTATGGGACAATTATTTAAGATTTCTATTTCACCGTATTTTTGGATGTCCTGTCTTAGAAAAATGATTCTAAAATGATTTTATTTTGGTGTTACATTGCCTGCTTCTTAATTTTTCCAAGCAGTCAAAATAAAATATCTAATTCTCAAATTGCCAAGCATTCACCTTCTTAAATCTGAATGGTAGGGAGTGGGGCACAGATTCTCGGCCCCCTTCATCTTTCATTCCCCAGCACTGGGCCTGCAGCCACAGGACCAGCCTCTCAGAGGGTCTAGCTGCAGGGCTGGCCGCTCTGGACCCAGGTCTGTTGTTGACTCATTCTCCACTGCCTCCTCCAACTAAGAGCAAGTCCCTGAAATAACTGAGCAAGAAGCTGTGAACAACAGCGCGAGAGTTTATTATCAAATTACTGCTCAGGAGGGGACCCGCGGCAGAGCAGAGTGATGAGGGAGCAGGGAATGGGCAAGCGCTGCTGTGACAACAGGTGGAGCAGGGCAGTGGCTGTGGCTGCAGCGGAGACTGGAGACCGGGGCTACCGAAGAGCCTCCTTCCCCATCTTGCAGGAGGCAGAGGCAGGGCTGCCGCTGCAGAAGCGGCGCGGAGCCCGAGTTATGGCAGGCGGTGGCAGGGCTAGCTGCCGCTCACTTCCAGCAGCTTCTTCTGGTCTTTTTCCTAAGGGAGGGAAAAGGGCAAGACCACCCTGACTGGGAGAGAAAGGGTGAATTCTCTCCTCCAGGGCAGCTTGGTTCTGCAGCCAGCCAGTTCCAACACTGGCCACCTGGGACCTGACGCAGAGAGCCCCGGGGCCTGGCATGGATGTGGACTTGCCTGGCTTCCTGGGGTCTTTTGCTTGGGGGCCACTTGGTTGGGGACAGGGACTCTCTGGGCTGGGCCACCACTGGGGTGGAAAGACAGGCATAATGCTACCTGGGACTTGTGTAACGGGCCCTTTTCTCCACTCCCAACTATCCACTCTCCATTCCTGTCTCCTCTGAACAGCCCCGCTGCCCAGACACACAGGCTCGCACTTCAGGGACTCACCTCCTTACGTGGGAGTCTTCTCCAGCAGTACAGCCACACGGGGGCCAGAGACGCCAGAAGCAGCAGAACCCAGACACCCAAGAGCATGGCCTGAAGGCCTATGAACAAGGCCTGGGGACAGAGGACCAAGGCTGCAGACACCAGGGTGACACTGCCTTCCTGTTATGTCCCCACACTGCTCACTGACATGAGTCACTCTCCACCCCTTCATCCCCAAGTTCATGGCTTCTGGAGGGGGGTAATGTACCCAGTGTGCAGAATGTAGCCAGAAACCCCTCTCAGTGGGCCAGTGTCCTCACCTGCACAGTGTTGGGCTTGGGCTATGATTTGACTCCCTGACAACCTCAAGACTTGAGAGGATCAAGGAAGAACATTCATTTAGCACCTATGTGGCACGTGCACACTTGCAATGTTGGTTCAGTTGTTATTATTTTAATAATGTCTGTATTTATTGCTAGTCTGTAACACCCACGACTGCCGGAGATGTTTCTGCTTTGTTCAAAGCTGTGTCTTTGGTGACAATAATGAAGCTTGGAGCAGAAGAGGCAACACCTATTTCTGGTGGCAAGCCTGACTCTGGTCCCCAGCCTGGCCCTCCCTGCCCAGCACCTGCTGCTGCCCCTCCCCTCGGCCACCTACCTGCAGCATGTTCAGGTAGGAGGTGCACAGGTGGAGCCTTCTGGCTTCTTCCGGACTCTGGGTGCTGGGGGGTGGGGTGTACCAGCGCTCTGACGGGGAGTTACAGCTGCAGATATAGTCTCTATCACTATAGCCGTACAGGAAACTATCGGCCCCAGATACAATAGCAGCAATGGCTGTGGAGAAAGCTGCCAGTGCCAGCAGGGTCCTCAGCAGGGCCTGGGGAGGGAGGAGGCAGAGGGAGAACTCAGTGATTCGGTCTCTCCCAGAGCCCAGTCCAGGGGAAAGAAGGGAAGGCCCAGTGGAGCCGGTATATGAAGGGGCAGAAGCTTGGGGTGGCCTCCAGCCTGAGCCCGGCCCTCTCCCTTGCCCTTTCCTGAACTCACCCAGCAGATGCCACCCTGTTTCTCATAAATGAAGGCAACAGCTCCAGCCAGCACAGCCTAGGGAGAGATTAAGCCAGGAGCAGGGTTAGCACAGGAATTGTGAGTCCCCTCCCATTGCCTGCTTCTGTTTTCCTAGTAACCCCTGCAGAGCGAGCTGACACGTGGTCAGGCCTTCCCCAGCACCCTCTACATGGATGGGCTCACGGGTACAAAGTTCTGTGCTAAGCTTTGTGTCTGTGCTAAGACAACTGTCGAGGGTGTTGAGTCTGGATCAAACTCATGAGGCTGCAGAACACTGTTTCAATGACACCAGACAGTGCTGTGGTCAAGCCAGGCACTCTCTCCTGCAAAACCTTCCTTTTTAAGCAACACCAAGTACTTTATGAACATTCCAGGGACATTGGGATCTTGTGGCTGGAAGTCGTAGTGTGCTGGAGAAGCTGTCAGTGCAGTGTGAGTCTTTGAGCTGCCCTGGGTCTAGATGCCTATCAGTGCCCCAGCAGTGCACCCAGCTGGGCTGGAAGCCCAGGAAGTCTAGTATATCCCACCGGACAGATGGATCCAAATCGACTTGGCTACTCTGTAACTAATCTGTGTGTTTTTGCCATTGGATGGATAAGGATGATTACTTCTGGCTCCTCTCTCAAAAAATATGTGTGTTTTGCTGATATTCTGAGAGTGCGGGTATGTCCAAAGGTGGCTCCATCCTACCAAGCTGCTATGCAGACTGCACTGCAGACATTAATCCCCGATTCCCACTGTGTGCAGGACCTGCAGAGGACAATGGGAATAACCAGGAGGTGACAATTCCTTGCGGATCACATATTGTCTGGCACATTCTGCCTCCCCTCTCAACACAAGCATCTGCAGGTGAGTGGGTCCTTAGACCCCTAGTTGATATTTGCTGTTGAAGGTGCGGAGAGGCAGCCAGCCTGATGGGAGAAGCACTGGGCAGGGAACCCGGAGAGCTGACCATGTGGCTTTGGACATGCCACCACTTCCCTTGGCAGGGAATGGGCCTGGATAATCAGGGTCTTTCCGATGGCTAGCGTTCTGCGGCACGTGGAAGGTGGTGGTATGAAGGCCACAAGGACAGCAGCACGTCCACCTCTGACTGGACCTCAACCTCCGACCTGCCCAACTCACCACAGTGCCTGCCCAGATGGCAGCTCCAGAGCCGAGCAGGATGGAGTAGTCGCAGATATAGAGGAATCCTCCCAGGACCCCACTCAAGACCCCCAGCACAATCTGCACCACCTGAAAGACAAAGGGCCTAAGAACCCAGCTCCCAGATGCCTGGGCACACAGCAGCCTTCTGCCCCCAAGCCCTAGGGTAGCGCTGTGGGCCTGCCCCTCTAGGTATCAATGGCTAAAACCCAAGCAAGGGAAAGGGGGTGGGGAGGGGGAAGCAGAGGAGGGAGAGGGAGAAGAGGGAGGAGGGAGAGGGAGAGGAGAGGAAGGAGAGGTAAGGGAGGGAGAGAGGAGGAGGAGGAGGGGGAGGAAGGAAAGAGAAGGGCAGGGCACCGCAGGAAGAGGAGCAAGGAGGAGAGGCTGTCCTTCCTGAGTGTGGCCGAGGGGAGGGGACAGACTCGGGGCTCCATGGTCAGGCTGTGCTCCTTTGCGGCCCTTCAGTGCAAGCCTCCCTCCCCGCAGCTCCTGCTGAGAAGGCCAGGGCGCCTCCTCCTAAGTCAGAGGATAAGCTGGCTCTGCGTCCATTTAGAGAGAGGCTGGCAGAGGGTGTGCATGGCAGGGAGAGAGCCCTTCCTTGGCCTGCTGTGAGGGGGCTGGGGTGTCCGGGCCTGTAAGGTCAGCAGCCACACTCACCCATGAGGCCACCAGCAGCCGGCTGCTGCCTGGGGTTTTGCGGGCCGGGGGCTGCAGCCAGGAGCATCCGGTCAGTAGGTGCTTGACCAGGGCCGACTCCTGGTGGATGTGCACGTCGATGTGGGTGGGCTGTGGGGCCTCTGGTGCCAGCTCACCAGCCTCTGTCATCCCCATGGTCAAGGACGCCGCTGAGGGAGGAAGGGGGCAGCGGGGAGAAAGAGCCGACAGAAGATTTTTACACATTTCATTGGAGCTGGGGAGTCAGGGGCCAGTGGGGGCTCAGGGACACCGAATGGCTGCCCCTGGTCACAAGGCTGCCCTCCTGGCCCCCTCCGAGGGCATCTGTCAGGGCACCCTACCCCGCTGGGACTTCCAGAGTGCTGAGCCTTCTGGAACCTCCCCCTTAGCCCTAGATCTGCTCTGTCCCCCTCCTCCTCCTCCCAGGGCCCTGGAGTCTGGGTAAAGCAGTGTCCCACACCCCCACCTCTCACCCCTCTGTCTGCTCACCCCTCTGACAATGCCGCCCACCTCTTCGGAGCCCCAGCCCGGCTGCCTGCGGAGCTCCCACTGCAGCAGCTGCGCTCAGGCTGGGCTCCGGGCCCCAGCCCTGACCTCCCTCTCTACTAATGGCCCCTCCGCGCGCGGATGGCCTGCTCCAGCCCGCCCTACTCCGGGAAGGACTCATCTGCAGGGCAGTCGAAGGTCAAAGGCCACGGGCGCACTTGGTCTCTCTCGGGCCCTCTCTGGAGTCACATCCCTGTGCGGGGACCCTCCTCCCTCTCCAGCGGGCTACAACGGCGCAGGGTAGGGCCGGGGCGGCCCTGGACACCCCTGGGGAGGGTCCTGTGCCGAGAGCTCCTGCAGGGGCCGGGGCGTGGGGCGCCGCCTCACCTGCTGTCCTCGGGGCCCGCGGCGAGAGTGCGGCGCAGGGCGGGGGCGAGGACCGCTGCTGGGCGGGAGGCGGGGAGGACGCGGGAGGACCGAGGAGGAGCGGGCTTCCGCCCACGGTTTCCTGGCAGCCGGCTGGGCCCAGGGACCCCTCTGGGGCTTTCCAGCGGCCCGTGGGTCACTGGGCTCCCGGCGCGGGAGGTGGGGAGGGCGAGGGGGGCGGCCCGGGAAGGCCTGAGCTTGTCCTCGCCCCAGCCCCCGGGCCAGCGCTTTCTGCACCGGGGAGGGCTTGGCTGTGCGTGTGCGCGCCTCGCGTGCCGCCTGCCACCTGCTGTGAGCGCGCGTGAGTGTGCGCGCGGGCCCCGCCTGCTCCCGCAGATCGTCTGCTGGAGACCGAACCCCCCTGCGGGCCCCTCCGCCCAGCTGTTTGCCGGGAAGCCGCAGGGCCCAGGCCAAGCCTAGCCCTCCGCCCCCTCCGCCCCGTCCTCCCGCCGCGGGTCCGCAGCTCCGGGTCGGCTCCTGGCAGCCTCGTTCTGCTCTGACTCTGGGAGAACAGCAGGTGAGGCGGGGCCCTCCGCAGCCCGGGTGGCCCCTTTCCCAGGGTCTCGCTTGCCGCAGCACCCCTCTCTCGAGGAGTCTCCAAGACCACCCCCCAAGCCCCATCCTGTCCACGGGATGCCATTCTTCCCGCATTCCTGGTTTCCCGCAGGACTCGCGTGGGTGGGAGGAACACGCTAGATGGGCTGTTACCCTAGGAACATGGCTGGGGTGGACGAGGCTCCTTTGCCACCCACCGGTGCCCTAAGGTGGAATGGCTGCTGGGACGGCGGGCCCGGGGCCTGGCAGGGGTGCCGGGCTCTTTCCCCAGCTCCAGGCCACAGAGGAGCTGGGCAGAGAAAAGTGTCCAGGCGTCAGGGAAGAGACCCACCACCTGGAACCTCGGCGGCTGGGGAGGGGAGTCTTCGTGGCTAGCCTGGTTCAGATCCTGCTCTTCAGGGGAAGAGTCTGGCGAGGCAGGTTGGGGTTCGGGTGGGGCGAGGGAAGGGGTGGTACCGGGCTGGAGCCCGAGGCATGCAAGGTCTGGCAGGAATCAAAGGAATCAAGGCTGGAGTTCTTTTTGTGTGTCTGTAAGTCTGAATCTCCTTTGTGTATCTGCAGAATTGTCAAACACCTGTCTTTTTTTTGGAAACAGAGACTTGCTCTGTCACCCGGGCTAGAGTGCTGTGGCATCAGCCTAGCTCACAGCAACCTCAAACTCCTGGGCTCAAGCCATCCTCCTGCCTCAGCCTCCCTGGTAGCTGGGACTACAGACGTCACTACCATGCCTGGCTAATTTTTTTCTATTTTTAGTAGAGACGGGTCTCACTCTTGCTCAGGCTGGTCTTGAACTCCTGATCTCAAGTGATCCTTACACCTGGGCCTCCCAGAGTGCTAGGATTACAGGTGTGAGCCGCCCCCTTAAACACCTGTCCTTTTTAACTCAAAGGAGACCAGGTGGGTGAAAGTGAAACTGCTCTGAAAAGTACCTAGAACACAAATGGGAGGTGTTATTAGAGTTGTTATTAATATTTGATTTAAGCTGTGATACTTAACCAGAATGCCCCTTAGAACGGCCTATGCAGGATTTAATTTGGAGGTAGACAAATTGATTCTGAAGTGTACATGGCGAAGTAATCTAGCAAAAATGGCGGAGACAATTCTGAAAGAAAAAACTAACCGTGAGAGGATCATGAAACAGCCCAATTAGATATTAAACTCTGCACTTAGAATTAAAATTGTGGTAACAATGCATGGCTCATCAGACATACTAATGGGCAGAATATAAAGACTAGAATAGGCCTAAATTCCTGTGGGAACCTCCCATTTGCTCAGGAGAGAATTTTAAATCAGTGAGAGAAAGATGATATATTCTGCAAATGGAGCACACCTTTCAGAAATTAACCATCTCAACTGCAACAACAACAGCTGGATCCATGTCTTCCAACTTAGGAAATAAATTCCAGATAAATCAACCTTTAAAAGTGAAAACTGAAAGCATAAAACCTCTTAGAAGAAAATATGGAAGAATTATTTTGTAATCTTAAAATGGGAAGTCCTTTAAAAGTATGATATAAAACCTAGACACCAGAAAAAGAATGAAACTTTGATTATATAAAAACACAAGCGAAGTAAAAAAATAAATCACAAATTATAAAGAAATATTTGAAACTCATATCACAGATGGTAATCTTTTGAATAAACAAAGAACTCCTGTAGACTGAAAGAAAACAAAACAGAAAGGACACAGGACACAAATGGGGAGCTCACAAAAGAAGACATAAACGTGGCCCTTAACATGAAAAGATGAGCAACCTCACTCACAATAGGAGAACTGCAGATTCGAACTATGCTGAAGTAGCTACAGACAGCAGATCAGTGGTTGCACGTGGCCAGTGGTTGGGGGCTTTCCTGGGCGGGAGTACTAGGGAAATTTTTGCAACATAGAAATGTTGTACATCTTGATTATAGCTGTAGTTGCACGAATGTATAAATTTATCAAAACTCATTGAGATATACATTTAAAATGGGGCATTTTATTGCATGACATTGTTTAAAATCTGCAATGGAGTATAATTTTCCTCATATAAAATTGAAAAAGATAAAAGAATTTGCTAACACACTATGTTGGCAGTGGGAAGGGGCAGCTCTACTCTTGGATGGCGCATCTGCATGTGAATGGCTGCCACCTCCATGGAGGATACCTGGCAATATCTGCTAAAATTGCAAATGCGCTTTCCTGTCGACCTGCTAATTCCATGTTGACTATAATGGGGAAGGATTGGATATAACCTAAATGTCTATCAATAAGGGACCACTTAAATAAATTAAGATGGATCTATACACTGGAATACTATGTAATTACAGAAATGAGTGAAGAAGCTTTTGCAGAAGTTGTCAGAATCAAAATGGAGTCACTTGTGCTAACAAAAAACAAAAAGCCCTGACAAATAGAGCTGGGAAGGCCATGAAGGAAGGGTTCTTATGCATAAGTGCCTGATAACAAAAATTGTCACAAAGTACTCTGCAGAAACCACAACCTTGCACAAAGGCCGTCACAACCTTATACAAAACATACGTCTGCGAGGACATCTGCCCAGCAATTGCCTGTCCAGCCTTGGACTGGTGTCACCCTTGTTATCGATCGTTGTAGCCAAGGATAATTATCCCAAAACTATTATGTGGTTCTCCTCACTTTTCCTTTAAAACCCTTTGTCTTCTTTTACCTCCCTGAATATGCACGTGGTTTACTGTGGCATGTGTATTCCCACTGCAGTGCCTATTCCTATATATTTTTAAAGAGAGCCTCTGTCTGTTACTTAGGTTGGCACTTTTTATGGACTGATTAGGATTATCCTAAAAACAAATGGTCATGTGAACACAGCATTGTGCAGATTGGTGTGGATAGTATGCTGCTATTTGCAGGAAAAGCGGGGGGGAGAAATAATGTTTTTTACATGTTTTTGTATGCAGAAAATGTCACCGTAGCATTTATAAGAAACTGATAATATGTTTCCATCTGGAAGGCAACTAGGTGGCTGGGAGAAAAAGGTGGGGGATAGGTGTACCCCCTTTGTGTCTTTTGAATTTTTTAACTAGTAAAAGTATTATATGTAAAGGTGTATACACTAAGTCACTAAAATAACTCAGATTCCTTTCTTTGTCCCACCCTAGACCCTAGACAAGCTGTACTAGATAATCTTGGGAAGGGGCCAAAGAACGTATGTGGTGAACAGCTCTACAAGTGATTCAGATTTACATCCCAGATTAAGGTCACTGTGACATTGATATCTGTACTGGAAGACCCTTTGGATCTTGACAAGGAGACCATTTTCTCTCCCCTCACCTGTGCTGTGTACTCGCTTTTACCTTACCTAGTTCCCAGACTTCACTTCTGTAGGTCTTCTTCCCAGCAGGCACGATGGACCAGAACACGGTGACTGTGAATGGAGTTGCTGTGGCCTCTACGTCGCCCCAGCCCACCCATATCAACATCCACATCCACCAGGAGTCAGCTTTGTCAGAACTGCTGAAAGCTCTGGGTTCCCTGAAGCAGTTTCTTTCTTGCTCTGTGGACGCTAGACCTTCCAAGACCAGGATAAGCCATGGGCAGCTGGCTCTAGGGGTAAGAATGGGCTGGCAGGTGGATGAAGGAGGTGACAAGGATGGTGGGCTTGGAGCCAACTAAAATATAGAGCCAAATCTCTGAAATTAAAATGTTTCATTTGGGAGGAAAGAATTGCAATTTGGGGTATCCACACAAACCACATGATCTTCTGTATGTTTTTAGAACAAAGAGATTGATATAAGGAGAGATGTTACATGTTGTTCTTCAAGAAAGTTAATTGGCACTAGTAAGGCTTGGGGAGCTGGCAGGGTCTGATGGGTGAGTGACAGTGTGGGTACAACTGTTCTGAGAGTCCCAGCAGGTGGTTTTAGCAGCCACGCTTGCCGAGAATTACGTTCTTGAAGCAACATTTTGTTTCCTAAGTGCTTTTTCCTTCTGGCTTCCAGACTCTGTTTTAGTTGGCTGTGACAAGATTGACCCAATTTGTATGACCAACTTTCACAGTGGAAACCCTCCTTCTTCAACAGGAAAAAAGGAAAGAGTGTTGGATCCCTATGTGGAGGGATGTGAGAACCCACTATAGCTCATCTTGTATAAGAAAAGGTTTTGGAAGTTTCCCCACAGAGATTGGTATATAAAGGAATAATTAACCTCTTTGGTGCAGAGGGGTCAGTCCCAATCAGAGGTGGGGCGACAGGAGGAACCTCTGGCGGCTGTTCATTCAGTTTCATTGAACCCGCATGCGCTGGGGGCTTGCAGGTGTGAGGCTGCGAGCTGGACACTTCAGGGAAAATTACAGAGAGAACCCCCAGGCTGTTTCCTACAAATGCTTAGCATCCATTGGGAGGGATCCCGTAACTACCCAAACAACTAGAATGAAAGGTAGATCAGGCAAGGTGAGAAACCAGAAATACACCTGACATCCTCGGGGACAGGAGTACCCTGCGTGGAGGACGAGTGGCTTTAGACAGAGGCGGAAGGTGGAAGAAAAAGAATCCCAGGTTAGGAGAATGGCAGGAGGAAAGTCAAAGCGGCCAGAAAGCACAGGGCAGCGCCGCAGCAGTGAAGAGCAAGGAGGAGGGGCCGCGTGGTTGACGTGGGGCCGTGTTGCCGGGAGCCTTGAGGGACAGGGCCAGGAGTCTGTCCTGAACCAGCCTCAGCAGTGGGAAGGCTGTGGGTAGATTCTCAGCAGGAACCTGGGCTCTGGGCTGCTTCAGAGTTGGGAGGTGTCCAGGTAAGCAGTATCGGGGATCTGCACTGCGTGAGCGCAGCACAAGTGGTGAGGAAAACAGGAGTCGAAGCCCTTCGTGGATAGGGTTTCCGTGAGTTGGGAGTGAATGAGTTTGGGGCATAAGGGAAAAGTCCGAAATCATGCAGAGGTTTGAAGTGTGGGTGACCGGGAGATTGGAGGGGCAGACATCGGAGGTGTGTGTGGGATGGTGTGGAATTTGGATGTGACAAATCCGAGATGCTGGCAGGACGTGCAGGTGGTGATGTTCAAGAGGTGGTGACGGTTGGGTTCTCCAGGAAGCAGAGTCTGAGTGGGAGTTAGGTGTGCAGATGGTTTATTTCATTTCAGGTGTAACACCCCTGAAATGAAAGGTGGGGGTCCAGGCCTGGGCAGAGGGAGCCCTCAGGATGCAATGCAGACTCTGCCAGCCAGCGGGGAGCCCCCTGGCAAAGATTGCCCATCGCAGGAGCTCCACGTTGGGTAGAATGGCCTTGAGCCACTGCCTTGCGTAATCATTTTCTGGGGCGGTTCCCCAAAGAGTGTGCCCTCAGCTGAAAAGATGAGGCTGACCCCGAAGGGGCTGACAATGGTCGGCTCTCAGCAGCCACACCCCTTTCTTGGAGAAGGTCTTAGCAGTACATTTTTGTGTCTGCCACAGAGCCCTCAAAAGTATCTGTTTGGATCCGAAGGTTAGGGCCCGAGGCTGAGCTCGGGCTCAGTCTGCATGGGTGATGGGACTCCCACGGGAAAACGAGGAGGAAGAACATGGGACTACTCAGGTGGGATGAGAAAGAGTTCAAGTTGGGAAAAAGTAATAGAGAATAAACAGCCAAGTCTACAAGAGGGATGAGGGGAGACCCAGGCCAGTGCAGCCTCATGGATGTTAAGGGCACAGAACCTTCCAGAATTGGAGCTGTGGAGAGGTCAAGGCAGAGGGTGGGGGGCCTGGCTAGGAGCTGGGCAGCAGCTCCTGGGGCTGCAGGGCATGTGGGCTCATGGGAGGGGTCTGGTTTCTCATCCTGTCTTGCAGGTGGCTCAGATACTGCTGGGGGTCATGAGCTGTGCCCTCGGGGTGTGTCTCTACTTTGGGCCCTGGATCGAGCTGCGCGCCTCGGGCTGCGCCTTCTGGGCAGGGTCTGTGGTGAGTGAGGATGGGCTGTGGGCGCGGCGGACGGTGAGTGGTCACGGGCAAGGAGATGGGATCCAGCAGGGCCGGGGATTTGGGGAGCGTCCAAAGACTCAGGTGCAAGTGCTCCTGCCGTGAGGATGCTGCCTTGTGGTGCAGGTGCAGCCCCACTGCTCCATTTCTCCTCTCCAGCAGTCGGGAAGGGGGCAGTTGGGCCTGGAGTCCTGTCCCTGTGCTGGGTTCCTTGCTTGTCTCTCAGGCCCCGCTTCAGACTGGCTATTCTGGGAACTGTGGGTGGAAGGGTGGTGGGAGACCAATTCAGGAGAGTACATTGGAGGCCTCTCTCTTCTCCTCCCAGGCGATTGCAGCCGGGGCCGGGGCCATAGTCCACGAGAAGCACCGGGGCAAACTTTCGGTGAGTCTCAGATGTCTCTGTCCCCCACCCTGTCCCTCCAACCCCTCCTGTGTCTGCTCCATTGTTTTGTCTTCTACCCTTTGATTCCCAGTATCCTGGGGTCTTTCCCAGAGGGGCAGGGGGCATTTCCTGGACAGGGGCTGGGGAAGAGAGCTGGGTTTGAGGTGGGGACCTCACGGCTCTGCATCTGTGTCCTGACCCTCTCTCTGCTAGGGCTGTGTATCCTTCCTGCTCACCCTGGCTGGCATTGCTACGGCTGTGGCTGCTCTTGTCCTCTGCGTGAACAGCTTAACCTGGCAGACCGACGGCTTCTTCTACATCGACTCTGTGTGTGATTGCCCAGGGTCTGTCGACCCCACCACTGGGTACATCTGGAGGCAGAGAATGGACCGCTCAGACTGGCAGGAGGAGCAGTGCCGGGCCTACATGGGAATGCTGGTGGTGAGAGCCGGAGTCCAGGCTTCAGGGCCCTGTCACAGCCCTTTGCTCCCGAGGTCTTGGGGCCTGGAGAGCACAGAGGCGTAGGCTTTCCCAGCTTGGACCTCACCCTAGGTCTCTGCTCCAGGAGGTTTTAACTTAAGCTGAAGACATTTCTCAGATCCTCACGGCATGAAGGTTCTCTGAATCAAAGGGGATGGGGAGCAAAGAGGAGATATTTCAGAGAGGAGATTGTGGGCCACTATCTGTCTTTTCTTGTGTGTGGGTATTCCAATTTTCTATTGCTGAATTAAAAATCAGCCCAAAATGAAGTGGCTTAAAACTACAATTTATTAGTAATTCTCACGGTTCTGTGGGTTGACTGGACTCGGATGGGCAGTTGCAGTCAGATGTCATTTGGGGGCGAAGTCATCCAGTGCTCAACTGGGCTGGATGGCGGCTGGGGCTGCCAGCCAGAGAGCCTACAGTGGCTTCTCCATGTGGCCTAGGCTCTAGCATGGTAGCTGGGTTCCCACAGGACCACCCCAACTGTGAGCATTTCAAGCGCTAGCAAGTGGAAGCTGTCCGGCCAGTTAAGGGCTACCTCTGTCACCATATAGTGCCACTTTCACTGTGGCCAAAGCAGTCACAGGTCCTTCTGGATTCTAGGGGTGGAAAAAGAGACTCTAGTTCTTGCTAGGGAGTGGTGGGGCCACCCTGCAGACAAGCAGATGGGATGGAAGCTGTGGCTGCCCCCATCGCTGGGAAATGCAGCTGCCGTGGTGGGTCGGAGCTCGCCGGGCAGTCTGTGCATGGCGGGGAAGGAGGTGGCGGTGTGGGCAGAGTTGGCGGAGCCACCTCCAGACTATCTTTTTGTTCCTTGATCTCCAGAACTTGTTCCTAGCAATCCGAGCCCTGCTCCTGGCTGTCTGTGTCCTGAAGGTTATCGTGTCCTTGGCTTCCCTGGGACTGGGTCTTCGAAGCCTGTGTAGCCAGAGCTCCAGGCCCCTGGTGAGTTGTCTGGGGGGAGTTGCTGGGCCGCAAGGGCCTGGGCAGTGGGAGTGAGGGCACAGGAGGAGTGCCGGGGCCAGGAGGGCCCTCAGCTGGTGGCACCTGGCTCAGCTCCCTTCCATGCCCGCTCCTCCCTCCGTGGTCTGGGGAGTGCGACCCCATCACTACGGCAGGGGGCAGGACAGGTGGCTGTGCCCCGCCGCCCCTTCCTCTGCTGTGATCTCCCGGTTTCCCCACCACCCTGTCCCAGGTGTGTGGGCGCTTGTCTGACGCCCCTTCCTCTGCACCTTGCCCTGTTGGCATGGTCCGTGCGTGTTTCCCGTCTCTTCCCCTTCTTTCCTCTTCTTGGTTTCCAAGTTCTATGAAGCTAACTCTGCCTCCATCCCTTTGATCTGTAAGGATTGATGGTTTTTTCTGGTTTTTTTCCCCCAGAATGAGGAAGAGTCAGAGAGGAAGCTATTGGGGGAGAATTCAGTGCCCCCCTCCCCCTCCAGGGAGAAGACCCCGGCTACCATCGTCCTGTGAGCTGCCAGAGATGCTGCTGGGCCCCCTCTTGTGTCATGTCCTTGTCCAGAGCAGCCCAGAGCCTGGAGGAACATGGTACACGCTGCCCAGGGCCCCCCAACCCTGTCCTTGTGCTTGTGCCCCACTGGGCCACTGTCCAGAGCCCTCCTTCGTCCCTCTCACAGTCCACACCCACTGCTCGCACTCCAGGGTTCGCAAATCCATGGACGGATATCGCCACATTTCCCCCAGCGCTGATTAAAAAGAAACAACCAGGAAAAGCAGTTTTGCCCAGGAAGATGTGGTTTCTCTTTGTTTATACACCTGGTTTGCGGGGGAAAGGCCTTTGTGTTGGTATGAATGGAATTAAACAAGAGCTGATTTATCCCATGGAAACCAGGTCCCAGTAAGACTAAATTTAATTACGTTCCGCTCTACATCCCAAAGGGAGAACTCCTTTTTATGATTTCCTTCCATCCAAGGTAAAGTGAAAGCCACTCGAGCGTGCTTAGGATCGTTCTACTCGCTGAGACTGTGTAAGCCTCCACGGCTCTGACCTGTGGGCTTTTACGGACCTGTGCGGAGCGTGGAGCGAGATCTTCCTCTCTCTCTCCCTGCCTGCTTCCTCTTGTTTCTTTTTGCAGTAATTGGTGTTGGTTCTCTTCTCTCTCTCTCCCTCCCTCTCTCTCTGTCTCTGTCTCTCTGTCTCTCTCCACGCGCGCACACACACACACACACACACACCCCTACTGTTCTTCACGTTCATTGTAAATGATATCAATTTGTTTTTTACTGTTTTCATTCTCTTTATGCATATACAAATATATAGATGTAATCATGTCTGAAGGGCAGGAAAGCAGGTTGGGGCTTCATGAAATCTCCGCGAGGTCGGTGCTACTCCTTAGCAGTCCCACGGGGGAAGAACCGGCATTCAGATCCAAGCAGGTCGTCTCCAGAGCTGCCCTGTGTCCTCCCGGGAGCTGAACTGGACAGGCAGGGCTGCTGCGACGAGCGACCGGCCCACGTGCAGAGCTTCCGAGTGGGGGCCTGCGAGGAGGGTGTGCTGCTCTCCCCAGGGCTCCACCAGTCCGTTATTGGAACAGACATTTGTAAATAAGCCTGTGAGGTGGAAGTTCAGAGTATGGACGGGGGCAGCAATCACAGCCTGAGAGGCAAATCCAGTCTGCCAGCTGTTTTTGTAAGTACGTTTTTACTGAAACACAGCCACACCCATTAGTTTACACATCGTCTTTAGCTGTTTTTGTGCTACAAGGGCAGAGATGAGTGGTCTTAACAGAGACTGAATGGCTCACAAAGCCTAAAATACTTACTATCAGGCTTTTTATGAAAAGTTTGCTGACTGCTGATGTAGAAGGCTATAGTGGAGGGAGCGGCTGGTTCTACTTGGTGGCTGGGGCATGTGGAGAGCTCACGAGTCCCGGCCTAGAGGAGCCAGCAGCCTTTGCATGAGTAGCAGGTGCGAAACCAAGCGGTCTCCTAATCTCCGAGAGTCCAGAGCCCACAGATCGTCAGTCAGACACACCTGGGACCACTGCAGTCCCCCGCCCACCCCCAAATAAGGAAGAAGGCAGAGGCTCAAAGGCATTTAGAGCTGCCTGTACCTCCTTTACTTTACCCCGGCAGTGGAGTGACGGAAGCCCCTTGTTCCGGGCTAAACAGGAAAATGTCCATGTAGCTGAGCCCAGAAGCCAGGCTGGGTTGAGATGGATGATGTGTAGGGACGGGAGACCCACTCACAGGGAAGGGCCTAGGAAGCACCACGTAGGCTTCAGGGAAAGCCTCCACCAGTGTCCTGTTTCTGCACATCTTGTGAGCAGTGACACCAGCTGCCTGTGTTCCAGACTGTCTTTTCAAAGATGTTTGTACCTCCTAGTGAGCAGCCTTGGAGCCTTGACTCCCTCTGGAGCAAAGGATGGGCATGGTTATTGCCTATTATAAAAGAATCGGGTTCCATATGCTCGGGTTCCTCTCCTGAAACCCAAGCCACTGTGTGTCGCCTGCAATGCCTCTTTGCACTACCTGTGGGAACTGGGCTCCTGGGACAGTGCAAAAATGCTGCTACTGTGGCCACTGCCATTGCTGTGCATAACAAATTGTTCTTTGTCATGACTCAGGCAGGGCCTTTGTGGCTTCTAGCATCTGTGAAACTGTGGCAGGCTGACTTGTTGGCTTGCATGTAGGGTTAGACTTTAGACCCTTTGCTGCTCCTGACTACTGTGTCCCACTGTATGCAAGGCTTATGACACACACAGACTTAAGACCCAGCTTCTGACATCAAGAAGTTTGCAATCTGGTTAGGAAGTGAGGTGTAAAGCCTACACTGCAAAGAAAGGGCATTAATTGATTGCCAAGTCAGTGATGCACTAGGCAGGAGGGTGCGCTTGTGCTTGCTGATAACCGTGGGAAGACGAGGAACACAGGAAGGGAGGACATAAAGGAGCAGACACTTGGGAGGGTGCTCTGAGGCTGTCGTTGGTGCGCGAACAGCCGTGAGAACACAGAGTGGTCAGGGCTGCTCACACCTCGGTCCACAGGCACATTTGATGGGGCCCACTCACCAGCCCGACCCCAAGGAACTATGGCCAGAGTTGGGCAGCGGGTGTTGTCATGACTATTGACTTGGCAGGACTCCATCTGCCAAGATCCAAGTCTACACTGCAGCATGGAGAGAGGGTGGTCCTCGGGGACTGACAAGTACCAGAGTCCTTGAGGAGGGGGAGGGCCCCATCCTGCGCACTTTGGGGTGGGGCAGGAGGTGGTGGATGTTTGGGGCTGAGATGTGTCCCCCCAAATTTGTATGTTGAAACCCTAATCCCCAGTAGCTCAGAATGTGACTGTATTGGAGGTAATTAAGTTAAAATGAGGTCATCAGAGTGGGCCCTAATCCAATGACTAGCGTCCTTACGAGAAGAGGCAATTAGAACACAGACACCCCAGAGTGGGGAGCACGTGAGGACGCAGGAGAAAGATGCCCACCTGCAAGGCAGGGAGAGGCCTCAGAAGAGCCCCGCTGTCACCTTAATCTCAGACTCTGGCCTCCAGAACTATGAGAACGGAAATTTCTCTGATTTAAGCCCCGAGCCTTTGACACTTCGTTCTGGCAGCCCTAGCGAACCCACATGCTGGGGGCAGGGGACGGCTTGCGGCAGCCGGGGGGGTGGACTCAGGGAGCACCCCAGCACCCTCTTCTCAAGTCCCTTCCCTGTTCACTGTTGGAAAGCCCCTTCTGCAGCCTCAAGCCTCCCACAAAGGGGTGCCTCTGATGGTTTGGGACCACACCTACCTTTGCCGGGGCGGAGAGCTGTAGCTCCTGGGCACAGACACAACCATCGTCACACAGGCCACTATCACTCAGGGCTGGCCGATCCTGCTGCCCTATCCGCCCGCCTGCATCTGGCCTCTCATGGGCTCCAGGACATCTCCCCACCCTCCAGTGCTGCCTTAGTAGCACCCATCTCCTTCTTTCTTCCCCAAACCTCAGGTATAATCTCACAGGCATTTCTAGTACAATGTCTTCTAGTAAACCTCACTTTTCTAGTATAATCTCTTCCAGGAGCTCAGATGTTAAGGTGAAGACCAGCTTCTGGTGTTTTCAGTGTGAGGTTTTAGCCCAAACTGTCAGAGGCCAGGGCATGCTTCTGAAATGTCTTCCTATCAGGGGTCCAGCCATGTGGCCAAAGAGAGGAAGGGGAGATACTTGGAAAGTGGGGGCTGATCGTGTCTCAGTCAGTTGTCCTATCGCAGCACTCCCGGTTCCTCCTCAGTGTCCTCTGTCCCCTGGAGCAGGGCCCTGAGACTCTGCCCTTTCTGTTTCCACTTGGGGCAGATGGCTCTGCTACCCTAGAGTGGGACTTTGTGGAGCTGCCCTGTCTCACATTGGGCTTGTCTGTTCCTTGGGCTGTGTCACTGGAGCAGATGAGGTGGAGGAGGGAGAGATTGTGGCTGGGAGAAACCCACCTGCCCCCTGTGATCTTAGGCCTTCGGGGGCAGGGGCAGGTCACAGCCACCCAAGGGATGGCACAATGCTGACCTGTTGGCATTGGCAAAGCAGGTGTCTGGGTCATGCCCAGCCGGGAGTGGAGGGAGGGAAGATGTCACAGTTTCTGGGCTCCCAATACCCTGCTTCTCCATGGGCTGGGAAAAGGCTATGTTAGTCCTGTACCCAACCTCATGGGAGGTATTAATAAATATTTGCTCAATAAACAACAAAAAAATTTTTTTAAAGGTAAAAGGTTGATTTTTTTTTTTTCTTTCACTTCTATATTCTGTAAAAGGAAAATTTTGGCATCCAGTGGGTGGTCTAAATTCCTGCTGTGAGGGCAACCTGGGAGCTTCCTATAGATGCAAAATCTCTCCCCTGCCTCAGACCTGCTGAGTCAGCACTTGCATTTTCACAGGGTCCCAGGAGCTCTGCGTGCTCAGTAGGTTTCGAGGAGCACTGGTGTAGATACCATAGCCGGGTGGCTTGTAGGGGAGAATTCAGATATGCAGCAAGGCCCCTAGAAATGAATCTCTTTCTTTTAATTCTTTTCATGAACTTCTTAACCTTGGGGTTTTAAAAGGGAATTTTAGTGATAAGAAGCACTAAAATCTGAGAGATGGACATGCTTGAAACTCGGACTCGGGGCGGGGCGGGGGAGGGGGGTAAGGGCAACATACGTAACCTAAACATCTATACCCCCATAATATGCTGAAATAAAAAAAGAAAAAAAAGAAAAAAAAAAGCACTAAAATTACAAGCACAGGGAGGCATCTTCACCTTCTTTCTTAGCTTAAGATGGTATTAATCTCTGTGCTTCCGTGTATCTAAGCTAGTCCTTTTATGGCCGGATTGGATAGAAATTCCTTTCCTTTTTTATTCTGGTAAACAAATGTCAACTTGGTGGGGTGGTTTTTTCCCCACTTTTTTTGGGTTGTTGCATGAAATGGTCTGTTTCTGTCTGGCAACTTCTCTCCCCCTCCCCCCTGGAGTTTCCCGGTCTGGTGGGGAGGATGGTCTCCCCCTCCCTGACCCGACGCCCTCCTCACTTCCTCTATTCCTGCTCCCCAGCGCCCCGCTTCCTCCCCTCCTGTGAACAGACTTAGAAGTCTGAATCTTCTTTTTCTTTTCTGCAGAAAATCAGATGTCACGCTCCTCCCTTCTGCTTTTGTGTGGCAAAGCTGACAGCTATTTGTACAGCTCAGTCCTGGCGGCGAAACCGTACAGATACAGACGGACAGGACTGCGCAGCCCCGACAGGAGGCCCAAGCCTAGTTACGTGTAACATGTTTACTGAAGGATTTAAAACCATCCAGAGTATACACAGGAAATGGTTTTATTTCTCTCTTCTAGTCACTGCTTTCAGTGGTGTTTTGTTAACTTGCCGTCTCCCCGTTGAATCTTGGTTCCTTTAACACCAGGACCGGATTCCAGATTCCACAACTAGGTCATTAAAATGGCCTCACATTTGGTGATCTAGGCCCTGCCCTGTCCTACTCATTTTAAAAACTGCAGTCATCAGAGCTAGCCCTCCCCTCTGCTGGAGCAGACCCTGCTCGGACTGGGAGGAGTGGGGGAGTCACGTGTGGTCTGGGGTGAGACTCCTCCCTTCCTTTCCCGCTGGTCCTCCCTCTCCACTCCCAGTGGGCACAGGGCAGAGGGGAAGAGGGGAGGGTTTCTGTGAGTGACAGGAAGGCTGCAGAGGGGATGGGTGTCTGGCCTCAGCCCAGATCCAGCAGACGTCTATGACCTTTGCTCAGGTGGTGGGTGGCATCCATTTTTGTTGCTCAATCTGGGTATTTCCCTGCCCTCTGCTACATTGTTAGCTGCCTGGCTCAGTCAGGAAAACTTCCAGGAAAAGTATATCCAAAGAAGAGAGATAGGAAACGGCAGGAAGGGGAGGGCTTTCCTGCGGTGGGAAAATTCTTTAGCCCACCTCATGCCCCTGCACAGCCAGCGCCGGAGTCTGATTTACAGATGTTTCCAGCTGATGGGGCAAGGCCCCCGTGGCCTCAAACACCACACAGACGACCTGGAGCCTCAGATCCAAAGAAGTGCACACATAAAAAATGGCAACTAAGTGTTAGGAACACTGTCAACTTGACAAAAAAATTCCCTTCTAAAGTAGGAAGAAGACATACAATTGTTCATTTTTGCTGGGTGCCGCTGTGAACTTCTTCAGGATTCTTCTCGTTCAACTCCCCTCCCCGACTCCCCACTTTCTTTCTGGTTCACTTTATTCCTCCCTCTCCCCTCTTCTCCCTGCTTCTCCCACTCAGGAGGATTTCTGTTTTTTAGTGGTTTCCCTTGAAATCTTTACTTAAAAAACACATGCGTTTAATTAAACATATTCTACAGCTAACCAATATCTTTATCCTCTACATGAAAAGTACAATACCATTAGGTTCTGTTCCTTGTTGTGTGATATTCTTGTTTTGAATTTTAGTTCTGTCTTGATTTATTTCAATCCCACAAATTAAATATTTTAGTACACTCACTGTTTGTTTAGATTTACCCATGTTTGCATTAAAAAATAAATTTTTTCTTGTGGTTCAGGCCTTCTCTCTGATATCATTTTCCTTTTTTCTTAAGGTGCCTCTTTTGAAGTTTTTTTTTTTTTTTTTTTTTGAGAAAGTGAAGATCTCTTGGTAGTAAGCTTCTGTTTTTATTTTTCAGAATATTCTCTATCATATCTGGCTCAAGATAGATAGTTTTTTGGATATATAATTCTAGCTTCACAGTATTTTCTGTGAACACTTTAAGTATGTTACGCAACTGCCTTCTGACTTTTTTTACAATAGGGAATCTGTCTTCTCTCTGTTTGTGTTACTGAGATAACTGGTTTTTCCCCGAAAGGTGGGATTCTTTCCCCTTCGATGTCTTGGAGCCAATGTACGAAACCAAAAGTGAGTGTTAAATGGGTCAGACTTGATTCGATTGCCAAGGAGGGGAGAAGCAGGGCACAGCTCGCAAATCAGCTTCTCCTTGTGTGAGAGGGAGGGGGCTAAAATATAGGATTTCTTTTATTGAAGGGGTTGGGGATTAAAAGCAGAGGGTGGAATATTCATGTCTTTTCTGGGAGTGAGTGGAGAATTTCTCAGAACCTGGAACACCACCTTCTCCTTTCATGGTTTCTTCTGCTCATCACCATGGTGATTGCCAACCATCAAGGTGCCTGGTGGGAGCATCTTTTAGCATGGAAATGAGTGTAAAGAAGCTAGGGGTCTCTAGAGGCCAAGTGGACCGTCATCTTGGATCCCACAGTCTAAGTCAGTTCCAATTGGTCTGGTCACCAGGATCCCAGGAATCCTCCTCCTTAAAGATGTGCATAATTGGACAGGCAGCCTTTGGGATGAGGACAGTACTCAGCTGTGTTGGGCAGAGGCAGAGTGGGGGGTAAATGCTCAGTTACTTTCCACAGGCATCACACCAGGTAGCATGTTCCACAGCATTGCACCAGGTAACGATGTTCCACAGGCATCACACCAGGTAGCATGTTCCACAGCCATCACACCAGGTAGCATGTTCCACAGCCATCACACCAGGTAGCATGTTCCACGGCATTGCACCAGGTAACGATGTTCCACAGACATCACACCAGGTAGCATGTTCTACAGCCATCACACCAGGTAGCATGTTCCACGGCATTGCACCAGGTAACGATGTTCCACAGGCATCACACCAGGTAGCATGTTCCATAGGCACTCCCCTGGGTAACAGTTGCTTTTAAGATCTTTTTCTGGTCTTTGGTGTTTTGAAGATTTACTTCAAAATGTGTAGGATTTTTTGTGGATTTATTTTTTTCCTGAAAATTCTTCCTGAGGAATTATTTTAAAGAATTCTGAGTCTTAGAATTCATACTAATAGTTTTCTTTTTCAATTCTGAAAAGCTCTCCAAATTATCATTTTGAATAGTTCCTTTTCTACATTCACTCTAATATCCTGAAATTCTGATTTGACATGTTAGAACTTCTCACTCTAGCTTCCTTATCTGCTAACCCCTTTGAAATTTTTAATTTTTCATCTCTTTATTTCTCCCTGCTATATTCTGGTTAAATTATTCTATAATTAATTTCCAAATTTATTCACTAATCTCTGCTTATGTTACGTGCAATCTGCTTTTTAGCATTCCATTAACTTTTAAATTCCATTTTCAAATTTCTATATATTATCCTTGCTTCTGTTGTCAAAACTGCAAGAGAGTTTCAGTCTTGGTCCAGTTGCTTGTTGCACAAAGATCCAGTTATTGAGAAAACAAGGATTACCAAGGAAGAAGGGAATTTTTTAATACTGCAGACATCTTGTCAGGAGAACAGGAGAAGCTGCCTCAAATCCATCTCTCTGACTAACAAAGATCATAGGCTTTTAAAGAAGGGGTCACGTGCCTTGGGGCAGGTCATGGTGTAAGTAACAAGAGGCCGTGTGCATTGGGGGCAGGTTGTGGGGGGCGGTGAATCTTGGCATCAGAAAGTCTGCCCAGGGGACTTCAGAATTTTGGTTTCTTTGTCTTGCAGAAAATCCACCATTCCTGGGAAACAACTCAAAAGGACAAGTAGTGAAGGGAAAAAAACATGTAGGGGTCATTGAGATTTATTTACAGAGCTGGTTACACTTTTTTTTTTTTTAATCTTCCTGTTATTTTTTGGTACTATCTTGCTCCTAAATCATACCACTAATAATTTACTTTATTTCTTTAAACTAATTTCTTTATTTTCTGTAGGAAAAATACCAAATTATGAAATCCTTGCAGTTTTTTTCCTACCAAGTCTCACTAATGACCTTTTATTTATTTATTTTTATTTTTATTATCTTTTAAACCATCTTAACCATTTTTAAGTGCACAGTTCAGTGGCATTAAGAACATTCATATTATTGTGCACCCATGATGACTGTCCATCTCTAGAGCTTTCTCATTGTCCCAAACTGAAACTCTACCCATTAAACACTATCTCCCTTCCCCCCTGACTCCTATCCTTGGATGGACACTATTCCACTTTCTATTTCCATGCATTTGGCATTCTAGATACGTCATGTAAGTGAGTCATAGTGCTAGTGATTGGCTTATTTTACATAGCATGAGGTCTTCAAGGTTTATCTATGTACTAGCATGTACTAGATTTTCATTTGTTTTTAAGTCTAAATAATATTTCGTTGTACATATATGTTGTGTTTTGTTTGTCCATTCTTCTGTCAATGAACATTCGGGTTGTTTCCACCTTTTGGCTATTGTGAATAGTGCTGCTATGAACATTGGTATATAAATATCTGTTTGAGTCCCTGCTTTAATTCTTTTGGGTATATGCTCAGAAGAGCCATTGCTGGATCATACAGCAATTCCATGTTTAATTTTTTGGGGAGCCACCATTTTGTGTTTTCCACAGCAGTTGCACCATTTTACACTCCCACTAGCAACGAACTAGGGTTCCAATTTCTCCACATTCTTGCCATTACTTGTAATTGTCTGGTTTTCTTGTTTGTTTGTGTTTATGGTTATTTTGCGTTGTTGTTAACAGACAACCTAATGTGTGTAATGTAGTTTTGATTTGTTTTTCCCTGTGATTAGTAATGTTGAGCACCTTTTCATGTGTCTGTTGAAAATCTGTGTATTTTTTTATTTTTGGAGAATATTTTTTCAAGTCCTTTGACCATATTTTAATTGGTTTGTTTTTTTGTTGTTGAGTTCTAGGAGTTCTTTACATATTCTGAATATCAATCCCCTATCAGATATAAGATTTGCAAATAGTTTCTCTGATTCTGTGGGTTGACTTTTCACTCTAACACTGTCCTTTGAAGCACAAAACTTTTAAATTTTGATGAAGTCCAATTAATTTTTTAAAAAACTTTTGTTGCCTGTGCTTTTGATGTCATACCCCTAAATCATTATTAAATCCAATGTTGTAAAGCTTTTGACCTATATTTTCATCAAAAGTTTTATTGTTTTAGCTCATTAGCTATATTTAGGCCTTTGATCTATTTTGAGTTAAGTGTTGTTTATGGTATTAAATAAGGATCCAACTTCATTCTTTGGCATGTGGATATCCAGTTTTCACAGCAACATTTGCTGAAAAGACTTTTTTTCCCCCATTGCATGGTCTTGGTACCCTTGTCAAAAACCATTTGACTGTATATGTGAGGGTTTACTTATGGGCTCTCTAGGCTATACCCTTGGTCTATTGTCTGTCTTTATGCCAGTATCACACTGTTTTGCTAATGTAGCTCTGTAGGAAGTTTGAAAGTCAGAAATTATCTTAGTCCATTTTCAGTTGCTGTGACTGAATACCTGAGACTGGGTAATTTGTAAAGAAAAGCAATTTATTTCTTACAGATCTGGAGTCTGGGAAGTCCCAGGTTGGCGGGGGGTGGGGGGGTGGGGGCTGCTGCTGGTGAGGGTCTTTTTGCTGGTGGGGACTTTCTGTAGAGTCCCGAGCTGATGAAAGCTATCACATGACAAGGGAAGTGCACTGAGAGCCAAACTGGCTTTTATAACAGACTCGCACTGGCGATAATCCACTCTCTGATAACTCATTAATCCATCAACCCATTAATTCATTAATCCATGAATGGATGAATCCTGTGGTCCCCAACCCCTGGTCTGTGGCCTATCAGGGACCAGGCTGCAGACTCTGCCTCCCTCCACCCACCTGTGTGTGAAAAAACTGTCTTCCATGAAACCGGTCCCTGGTGCCAAAAAGGTCGGGGACAATCACCCCATCATCTCTTAAAGACCTTACTTCTTAACACTGTTACACTGGGGGTTAAGTTTCAACATGAGTTTCAGAGGAGGCAAACATTCAAACCATCGCAGGGAGTGTGCATCCTCCAACTTTGTTGTTTTTCAAGATTGTTTTGTCTACTTGAGGTCCCTTGTTATTTCATATACATTTTAGGATAGGTTTTTCTGTTTCTGCAAAAAACATCACTGGGATTTTGATAGGGATTGCATCAAATCTAAGGATCGGTTTGGGTAGTCAGCACCCTAACATGCACACAGAAGGACGGTCGTGAAGGTGAGTATGGGAGGTGCCTGAGTAGCTTCAATGGGTGGCTGAGTCAGAGAAGGGTCCCAGTGGCCACTGGAAGGGACAGTTGGGTTGCTCGGGGCACTCCCACGCCCTGCGCCTGCACTGGTTTTGTGTCAGGGGTTGTGGGTCCAGGAGTCAGATGCAGACACATGTGGCCAAGCTGAGGCTCCAGGAATCAGGGATCTGAGGAAACGGGGCCTTAACCATCTTTAGCAAAGCTGGAGCTAGATGCCTCTTACTACAGTTCCTTCTAGAGCCTTTTGTAACTGGGAGTGTGTGGAATTGGGGGGGGGGGGGGGAAAGGGTGAATCCAGAGCCCTGAGCTGGGGATTAAGGGCGAAGATAGTGAGCAGACTCTTATCATAATCCAGGCAGGTACCAGTAGTGCCTTGGGTCACGGTAGCAGCAATCGATGTAGCAAGAAGTGACTGGATTCCCAATACATCTGGGCAGAGAACTTATAGGATTCCCTAACAGCATGAATGTGGGTTGTAAGGAAAGTAGAAGAGTGAAGGATGAATTCCAAGTTTTTGGCTCAAAGTATTGTCAATTACTCATACATGAAAGACCGAGAAAAAACCATTTTTACTTGACAGAAACCAGGAGTTTAATTTGGGGCATGTTAAATTTGAGAGGCAGATTAGAGATCAAGTTGGGATGCTGAGAAGGCAGTTGGATTTGTTAGTCTGGAGTTTAGGAAAATGTGGTCTGTGCATATAAATTTGAAAGTCAGCAATGGATTCTAAAGGCAAACAAACCCCTGCGTTGTATACACAAGAGTGGTAGCAGAGATAATCGGGAGGACAGCTTCTAAATATTTGTTGGATAAATCAATAAATGTCATGAATTATTTTTTCCAGCCGTAGGTGGAGTATGTTTGGGCCATTCATACCTAACGTTTGTATCATGATCAGTGGGACATATTCGGGTGGTAATTGAGCAGAGCAGTGATTATCAGTTGGGATTGAAGAACATTCTCACCAGTAGATATAATAGAATCATCTAGGTGATTTCTCAAGTTTTCCCACCATTCTTGTTTGAAACTTATTGTGGTGGGGAATTTTTTTTTTTTGAGAACCATCGTGTTCATGTTAGTATAGAATCCCACAAGCAGATTGCCCTGCATCCATTCTCTTTCCTTCTAGTAACAGCCCCAGATTTCCATCTGTGGATCCAACTTTTCCGTCTTGTCAGGCTGTGTGTTTATGGTGCGGCTTTGTCCCCAGTTCCAGTGATAAAGCATGTGACTCGAATTTAGATGAAAACACATGTCATTTCCCCCAGGCCATGGTGATGGTTTCAGGTGTTGCCCTATGGCCTGACTCTGTCTCATCAGAGTAAATGTTAGGGCTTCTGGATTATACTACCGAGCACACTCTTTGTTTTTTTTGCTGAACTTGAACCTGGAAGGATGTCAGCTGCAGAAGTAGCAGTCATAATTGCCTGCATGAGAAGTCCACCTGGAGCTGCAAGAGACCACCCTGGGAGCTTAAGCATGAAGACAACCTGGAAGTCAGAGTTGAGAGGTGGAAAAAAACCAATAAACATTCCTGGTGATATTCCTCAAGGCCTGAATTCAGCAGTGCCTGAAGCCAGATTGATTGACTCTTGACCATCTTAGTACATGATCATTAAGTAATCTTTTGCTTAAGCCACTTGCAGTTAAAAGAATCCTAATTAATAGGTTGAGAGACAGACTAGGAACAGTAACTAGCATTTAAGTTGGTTGTCCTGTAATCTCTAAGTCCCAGATCCTAAGGGGCTGCACGCCAAGCCTGCTGAGTTGGGTGCTGTTTTTGGGGTGACTCCAGGTGTATTTGCCAACCTGGGCTATGAGGAAATACCACGCAATGGGTGGGGGGATGTGAGTGGAGGGGGAGTGAGATACTTTGAGGGCAACTCACATTGAGCAGGGGATCTGTTCCTTACAAAGCTGCATATAGACTCATTTTGCAAATGTATATGTGAAATGTACAGTTTATGTGTCTTCGAGAATTCACTCTGTAGACGACATCCAGGTGGAATAATTAGTGCCTGTGGACCCTGAAGCCCGAGAATCTATCAGAATGTCAACGCTAGAGGAGCAGATGAAACCAGAAGTCTAGACCCCATTTACCTGTCCACCCCTGCACTCTGCAGCTGTGGAAAAAAGACTGAAGAGGCTCTTTATGTACTCATCTGGTTAAAAAATAAAAGCAAACACAGAACAGTGTGTTTAGTATGCTATGATTTATTTAAAAAGCGGGGGTAGCAGTGGTGAAGAAAGTACAGACATTTCTGCCGTAACATATACCTGCTGCTGAAAAATCTTGCATTCCTCAAAATCTCACGTTAAAAATAACAGATTTATGAGAAAGTTGAAGTTGAATCACATCGTCGAAAATCCACGAAACTTTCTGAAGGGCACTAACAAATGCAAAAAAACCCACAAAAACCTGTCAATGCAATTATTAGTACAGTGAAAAAGACAAGTTAAATTTCTTGTAAATATGGAAACACAATAGTTTTGAAAAACTGTCTCTACTTTAAAAAGTAAGACGAGGTTAGCTTGATGGAAAGTGTTAAACTCTACTGTGTTATGGAGACAAGTGCAAAATGCACAAAGATCAGCGAGAACCGTGAAAACCCTTCCCAGGCAGAGGACGGACGCGAGAGAGAGGCGAGGGGAACGGGCCTCGCGTGTACCCGAGCGCGCCGCCTACCGGTGAGAGCTGAGCAGTGAGCTTGGGGTTCGGCTGCGGTTACTTGGGATAAAACACGGTCCTGGGGGAGAAACCACACATGCGCCAGTGGGACTTTACACTGCTGTCATTCTCCTAACGCCCACTCCATCATGAGTGAGTTGGGGTTGCAAAAGCAGACGTGTAGCATAATAGATTGCATATACTCTTTGCAATGTACGCAAATACACATATACGTAAATATACATATTTTTTGTTTGTATACGCATAGGATAGTTTCGGAAGGAAACGCCCAAACTAGTAATGTTGACTGCCTCTATGGAGGGGAACCTACATCTAGGAGATGGGAGGGTATTTTTAACTGGAAACCCACATGTATATTTTGAATATTCCCTAATCAAGAAAGTAATTTAAATTAAATCGTTAATTTTTTTTTTAATTGAAGACTTCACTTAGATCCTTCCTAGCATCTCTAACCAGCACCATTCTGGCTTTATCCCTAAACCTATCTGCTTTGGCCATTTGACTTCTTTAAAACGAGACAACCACGTGACATCTCAGCCTCCAGGAACAATCTGGCATGCGAGAGAACCGGAGTACAGTCAGGCCACGGCACAGAGCCCTTCTCTGAACGGACTGGCCAATCTGTCTTGGGAGAGCTAAAGTTTCAGATATGGCTGTGACATTGCAGAACAAAGTCCCCTTGTTTACACACTGAGGTTGGAGACCCTGCGTGACAGACTCAGCCCTTAACCAGCCGGCCCCAGTGCAGAGCAGCCGGCCGGGAGGGGGCGCCCAGGCCGAGACTGCGCGCGTGCGGCTGCCTGCTCCTTCCTCGGTCTGGATGAACAGACAGCCGGGGATCACCGGATACACAGACAGCAGGAGTCTAAAAGAGCTGATGGAAAAACAGACCCTCAGAAAAGCAGAAGAGAAGTTAAGAAAATCCAAATATGATATTCAGTGAGATTAAGGCTATAGCATATGGCAATATCGTATCTACAAATGATGAGATCCTTCCGTACACAGGGACAACTAAAAGATGAGAGTTACTTAGAGATTAAAAGTCTAATTGCTCAAGTTAAAAGAAATCCCAAAGACAAACTAGAAAATTAAAGAGTGAAAAAGAGAAAGAGGCATCAAATATGAGAGAAAAGGTAACAACCAAGGAAGACAACCCAAGAGGTTGAACATCCATAAATAGTCTCTGGGAGAGAGAACAGAGGAAAGAGTCGGGAGGAAAGCACAGAGTTAAGGAAGATGGTTTGCAGAGTGAAAAGGACCACCTAGGGTCAAGCACAGTAAGTAGGAAAAAACCACACTTAGACCCACATTTATGAAGTTTCAGAGCACCCGTAACAAAACTCTGAAACTTCAACAACAGCAGCAAAAACAGCAAGAAC
>RJWJ010018478.1:0-31545 GCA_004363605.1 Indri indri | reverse complement strand
ATAACAACATCAGTTGTGTAGTTGTGTATGGTCTAAGATGGTTGGAACCTAGGTGGATGGGGAACAGGATGGGTAGAAAGAATTTTTTTTCAATTTATTTTTTCCAATATGCATATTACTTATTCAAAAATCAAATTGAAAGTAATATGTTTACCTAATCTAAGCCCAGTAGATGATTATATATACTTCTGATTATCTCTTTAATGACCATTTTCTAAAATTGCACATTGTGCTGGAAATTTAACATTAACTAGGTTTGGTTGAAATTCATTATTGAAAGAATAGGTTGCAAAAATTATTTTAATCGTATTCTTGACCTTTCTTAGTCAATTTAGGCTTATACTTCATCTTCAAATATAATCATTCCATTTTTCTTGGAAATATGTGAGAACATTCACTGATCAAGGACTCAAGGACCCCAACCTTGTCACTGAAGAATTTTAATCAATTTGAAGCTTTTATAAGCATGTAAACATGTTATTTTATGTTAAAGTTTATATTCTTTATCATGTGCATGAAGTTCGACTAAAGGAGTTAATTGGCCATCTGCATTTCTTATCTATTTTTCTTCCTTCTAAAGTAGAAATATAAAATCCTTCTTTTATCCTAGGATTGGAAATCATTCCTTCAAGTGGTAAGGTGTTGTCTTTGGTGCATGAAAGGATAATTTCCTGCCTGTATAAGATTCCTACCAAATGATACCATATTTCTTTTAGAGATCTTTTGACCATTTACTTTATTCACCTTGTATTTAATGAGAACTTTTTTTTAATATTTGACATGATTAAGATTTTATTCCAGTTCATCCCAAACACAATTTCATCTTCAGGAACTGCTTAGAAAAAGTTCACTCCTCCACCCTATTCATTATATATCCTCAACCCACCCTGTACATATCATTTGAAACACTTCACATAGTTATTAAATAGTTGTATAATTTGTTGTTTCAGTTTGTCTTCCTGATAGAATGCAAGCACAGGAACCAAATCTCTCCTATTCCCCACATTATATTCCCCATGCCCTAAGAACTGTAACAGGGTGTCTTGTACATAGTAGATTCTCACTGTACTGTATATTTGTTGAACAAATGAATTGCCTCTGTTTCTTCCTAACATCTGTCCATCTATTAGAATTACAAGCTCCTACAGGTCAGAGGCTGTTTCAAAGGAGTTGATTAGGTATAGCTAATATAGTATGGAACCAAATTATATACTTCATTTATCATTAATGAAGCAATTACGCATCACCGACAACACTAATATTGATGGACCCCATAACTCAACATCCTTGAAGTAATAGAACTTAACTGGCTTGACTAAAAATAAAATTGTCAAAATATTTTGCACCAATAATTCTAACAACCAGTGCTTCTTAGCTTTACTAAGAATATCCACCTTTGCAATGAGGGGCTACCTCCAAGGTGGGTTCTATATGGAACACAGTTTACCTCCAGTAGGCAGTATTTACAGAAAGGCCAACAAAATTGAGCTAGAGTTGGATACTAAAAATATTTATAGTATGTACAAATACAAAGCATATCTTCCATGCAAAACTGTTTAATTTTCCTTGAGTTGTTATAATGACAACTTCCTTAACCTGATAACAGATTTTTAAAAATGTAATCGTGTATTTATTTTACGGTTCGCACAAGATGTACCTTTAGTACATCCAGATTTTCATAACCCGTCAAACAGTTTTTCAGTATGTGTTATGGCAGGATATTCTAGAACTGCCAAGAAAAGTAAATTCACAGAGCTGCCTGCAGTTCACTAACTATAACAAATTAGCATAAGCAGCCCCATTTTAGAAGGAACGGCTTTACAAGTTACACAGAAAAATAATGTGATTTTGCATTTATATCATTAAAAGCTGCCCATGTAGTGTATGGTTACATCAATGAATATTAAACAGAGCCCAGATAATTCAACATAGCTACTTAGTCTATTTGAGGTGTAAGTCCTTAATGAAACATTTGGTTATGATCTCAAGACTAACTAGGAAAACTAGCTAACAAGTACCTATTTTTACAGAATTTTTTTCTACTTTAAAAAAATGTGTATCAAATAAAACCTCTCAACACTTGTCAGCTCTCCTGTGAACATACCATATAAATGGACTGGCTCCGGCTGCCAGGGAACACTAAAGGCCAAATTACTCTCTTCCACCCATGCTGTGAAGTTCAGAGAGAAATCTGTCCTAGACCGAACCATACAGAGAGCATACAATGCACCATTTAGCAAGAACGAAAGAATGGATAAAATTCTTCAGATTTCTCTGAGCAGTAGCAAAGATCTTATTTTGTTAGTCACCATCACAATCTAAAAGCTGGTTGTTCACAGCACATAACGAAGGTATTTTCAAACATCCAATTTGCTTAAGCTCTATTAATTCCAACCAAAACTTCAAAAAGGCATAAAAAACGGTGGCTACAGGCTTACCTTGTTTCAAGTATGTCTGAAGTGCAACTGGTTTGTCAGTGTGATGCTAAAGAGGTTTCTTCAGTACCCAGAATAAATTAATAACGGTAAGCGAATTAGAATTCTTTTTGTACACTCTTCTGGTGAACACCGAACTGTTTCTAGACACCTCAAGAATATTATCTTTTGACCAGCCTGGGCAACATCGCAAGACTCTTGCTCAAAAAAAGACTCCTGTTATCTTCTTACCGAACCGAACACCCCATGGGGCAGCTCCAGAACTTCGTAATTGCAGCCACAGGACCTTCCCTTCACCTTTCCACTCCAACAGGCGGGAGAGGTCGAAAGGGCTGTTAGTACCAGCCCGCTTTATTATGGGCGGGAGAGCAGGGAGGCAGGGAAACGCAGAGGTAGGAGCAGAGATACAACTAAATACGGTTTGAAGACAAGCGAGGAGATGCCTGTCCTACCATGGACCACCACCTGGCTCTTGTTTTTCGGTCTTTAATGTAGACTAATTTGCCCACGTGTTCTCTGTTCCCCAAACTCAAGACTCGCCCTTCCCACTCCCACGTGCCTCGTCCCAAAGGCTTTCCCACAGGTGTACCCCACTGCAGTAAAACACAGCCGTCTGCCCAGGCTAGACATTTGGGAGTGTCCCAGTTAAGTCCCCTTTCAATAAGTCACCAAGTCCGGTTGGATCTACCTCTCAAATAGCTTCAGAGTGTTTCCAGTTTCATCCATCCCTCCAAGGGCTACCTACTCCAGGCCATTCTGGTCTTTTTCCTGGATTTTGGCAACACCCCCTAAACTATCCACCTGCCTCCAGTCATACCTCCTTCCAGTCCATTTTTTCTCCCACAAATATATCGTTCCTAAACTTAATATCTGACATTCAGAGCCTTCATGTTTCTTCCCATCTTCTTCTGACCTCGTTTACCGGCCTCGTTTCATCTCGAGCCTCCTAGTGTTTGGTTGTCTGAGAGCAGCGCGCTGGATCTGAACTTGGGGACTTTTTAATCTGTCCTTTTCTCTCTGCCAGGAATATTGACTCTCCATTTGCCAATTAGCATCACCTCTTCATCCTCTTCACCCCAGTGTGGAAATCCCTTCCTTCCAGATCGCAGCACTGAGGCGGAAGGTGGCCACGGGTACCCAGAAGAATTAATAACGGAAGCAAATTCGAGTTTCTCTGCTAGACGGCAAGCGCCCGGGAGCTGGTTCATTGCTCACCGCTGAGTTGGCCTGGGCACGTGGTAGGCCTTTGTAAATAATTAGGTGAATGAATGGAAGTGATATATCCAGATAGAGTCTAACTAGTGCATTTCATGCAACCTATGCGTAGTCAAGTGAAGTTTTCCAGCTGTTAAAACGTGTTGTAGAATTGGAGCATCCCAAACACACCAGATAAGAATCACCTGAGTCACTTGATGAACTGACAAAGTCCTTTCTCTTAGACATACAAGAAAATGGTAAAAGTGTCTGAAGAGACCTGGCGATCAGGACCAGGAATGAACTTGCTTTTCACTGCATACCCTTTTGATTTGGCTTAAAAAAAATTATAAACACACACATATACCCACTCCCATAAAATAAATGTATTTACTTTATACCTCCTATGTATCACCTCCAGGTAGGTGAATTGGGATGCTAGGAAGACAAAGTTGGGAAATAGACTTTTTAATGACACTCTTTTATGCCCTTTGGAATTTCCAATCATGTTGAAAGTCAAAAATTTAAAAATTAAACAAAAACATAGGTTTTCAGGTCCTTCCCTGGAGATTCTGACTCATGAAGCTGGAGGTGGGGCCTACAGATCTGTATTTTTAACAAACTTCCAGGGTAACACCTATGATCAAGTAAGTTTGGGGAAGAGTGTTAAGGTTGGACTTGATCTTAGAGATCATCTAATCTATTAGTTCCCAAATCTGGGCATCATCCTTGATTTAATCAGAATACCCAGGGAAGGGGCCAGAGAAAACCAGCATTTTACAAAGTACCTCAGCTGATTCTGATGCAGGCACTGGCTTGCAGTTTGCACTGAGACTACTGATCCGGTGCAACCAATCACCCAACCAATACACAAATTTCTTCTCAATCTCGCATGCACAGAAATGTCTCTGTCATTCTCATAGCCAGCCTTCAAGGATAGCCTCTAGTGACTCTCATCTCCTGGGATTCACAACCTTATACTGTCCCCTCCCACAATGAATAGGCTGACCTGTGTAACCTATGGGACATTGTGGGAATGATGAGGAGTGACTTTCAACACTAGGTTATAAAAAATATTGTGGGCCGGGCACGGTGGCTCACGCCTGTAATCCTAGCACTCTGGGACACAGAGGCGGGCAGATTGTTTGAGCTCAGGAGTTTGAGACCAGCCTGAGCAAGAGCGAGACCCCGTCTCTACTAAAAAAATAGAAAGAAATTAGCTAGACAACTAAAAATATATAGAAAAAATTAGCCGGGCATGGTGGCGCATGCCTGTAGGCAGAAGGATCGCTTGAGCCCAGGAGTTTGAGGTTGCTGTGAGCTAGGCTGACGCCACGGCACTCACTCTAGCCAGGGCAACAGAGTGAGACTCTGTCTCAAAAAAAAAAAAAAAAAAAAAAAATTGTGGCTTCTGCCGTGTTGTCTCTTGGATTATCCACTCTGGAGAAGCCAGCTGTCATGTTGTGAGGAAACTCAAGAAGCCCCATGGTGAGGAACTGAGTTCTCCTGCCAGTAGCCAGCACTGACTTGCCCCTCATGTGAATAAACTGTCTCGGTCTTGAAAGTAGCTCCTCCAGCCCCAGTTGGGCCTTCAGAGGGCTGCAGCCCTGGCTGACATCTCCATTTCAACCTTTTAAGAGACTGGGAGACAGCTGTGGAAAGTAATAAGTGTTTATTATTGCTTCAAACTGCTAACTTTTTTTGGTGGGGGGGGGGGAGCTTGTCACACAGCTGTAGATAATTAATATAATCGTATTTTCCCATAAGTGCAGTTCTTACCAATGGCCCTTTTCTGTCTTATTTTTATCTCCCAACTGGCAAAATTTTGCAGTTCCTTTTCCCAAGCCTGCGAGTAAGGCATGGTAATATATTTGCTTTCACGGGTTGAACGTTAGTTCAGAGTGCCATTGTGGGACTCTGACATGGGCAATACTACTTCTCAAAAATACTGTCAGTCAGCAGTGTGGAGACTCGTCAGTCCTGCTGCCTGTGGTTCTCTGCCGCTTGGATTGAGTGGATGGGGAAGAAGCCAAGTGATCCTTTTTGCAGTGATGACGTGTTGTGCACTTGTCTACTCTAGGCTCTACTCTGGCATTCTCCGTGCCTATTAAAGCCTGTTTCCAGCCTTTCCCTAGACACAGAAGGCAGGAGGACTATCAATGCACTTTAGCCTGGGATGTGGGATCTGTTCATTACACTCTACTAGCTTCTGGATCCTGAGCTGCAAATATTGGTCTCTATTTTGACAGGGGAGATGTGCACCCGATTTTCATCTGGCAACATCGCCAGTATCAGAAAGAGTATTCCATATGCAGTCACCCTCCAAGTCCTAGGAAAACACCAAGTCCTTGGAAGGAAGCCAGCCCACTCTCTGTCCTTGATATCATCTGCAAAGTCAGAACGGCAGGAATCACATTAGACTTCCCCGACGAATTTTCAGCCAAAGTCTTAAAACAAATATGTGCATTTGCCTCATGCCATCTCTTCCCCTTTTCTGCCAGTTTCTGATAGTTATAGTCATTTAGTTTTGATCTGGGTGGACACCTGATTATTTAAAAAACCAGAATCCTAAACCCACTCGTGTTATTCTGGTTGTAGATAAAAGCAAAGGTCCATTTGTGAAACATCAAACGGAATTAGGAAAATGTGGGCTGTGTGTTGCTTGGTGTTGCCTAGCAATATGGTTAGGGTGCAGGAATCACAGAGAGGATGAAATTCACGCCCACAAGGAAATCATATTATTCATAAACACATGCGTGCACACACACACTGACATCTCTGGAAGAATGTTATAAACTATGAGTACAGAATTACAGTCACAAGTAGAATGGTCTTCAGAGCATTGTAGAATAAACATTCTAGGTGACTGGTTGTTTATATTTCAATGTCTATATGAGTACATCTGTCACTTAAAGGCAAAATATTAAAAGCCTGTGAATAGAGTTTACGACATTCCTCATAAACATGAGCCCTGTCAATAAAACTAAAGCTTACGTTTTAAAACAAACATATTAATATGTAAAATTACAGGAAGGAGTATTTAATACATAAAAACAATTTTAACCCCTTTGCTCATTCTTATTTCAAAATACCCAGGTTTGCCATGAATTTCCATAAGAGCTAAGTATGGTGGTAAAACGCATGATCAAAGCCAGGCGCAGTGGCTCACGCCTGTAATCCTAGCATTCTGGAGGCCGAGGCGGGAGGATCGCTGGAAGTCAGGAGTTCAAGACCAGCCTGAGCAAGAGTGAGACCCTGTCTCTACAAAAAAATTATTTGGGTGGGCGTGGTGTTGTGGGCCTGTAGTCTCAGCTACTTAGGAGGCCGGTAGGAAGATCGCTTAAGCCCAGGAGTTTGAGGTTGCAGTGAGCTGTGATGACAGCACTGCATTCTAGCCAGATGACAAGGCAAGACTTTGTCTCCAAAAAAAAAAAAAAAGGGGGAATCCATGTAAAGGATGGAATGGAATGGACTACAGGGGGGCTTGGGGCTCCAAATACATTAGCTTTTCTTCTCCTTATTAGTACTGTATTATTATGCAGAAGGCCTCCTGATTGCCTTTCAATAAATATGGAGGGTACCAGTTAACCCGAGCAAATGTGATAAGTAGAGCTTTTGCCTGTAAGAAGGCTTTGGGTGTTAGGAAGAGGAGGTTATGGCCTCTAGTCCCTCCTAACCCAATCAGTGGCTCTTCCAAAGTCAAAGCCAAGCAACTTGGGTCCAAGAATTAGATCCAAGCCTCTAAACCGGCCACTCACTGAAGGAAAACTCCCACCGCATGAGGTTGTTCCACCCTAAGGCTACACAGCCCAGTGCTCTCTCAGCTCCAGGCTGTCCCTCCCTGAACAACATCCTGCATCCTCCCAGGTGACCAGTCCGGAAGTCTTCTAAAAGGGCACCCATCTTTCTTCCTTCCAGCTGACCTTTGAAATGTTCTCGGTCCTTCCGGGCAGAGCTGTAATTTCCTGGAGACATACTGCTTTCCCAGGCTCTGTCGAGGGGAACTGGCAGGTGGAGAGGAAGGGGGAGGCATCAGCTGACTCTTCTGCTTGAGCTGGGAGCTCTAGCTCCTAGAAGTGTTTGTGTCTTCAGAATCTAGGTGAGAAAGAGTCACAACAGCTGCATTGCCAGCCTTCCCCTAGGGAGAGGTAAGCAATTAGCAGGGCACCCTGAGAAGTAATACGTGTACCTGACTAGGCACAATAGGAACACAGAGTGATTTGTGAGAATAAGAAAATTAAATGGATTATGTTTTAAGATTCAAAAGTCAGTCAAGATGCAATTTTAAGAAGGGATATTTTAATTTATTCCTAATATCATTTTACTTGTATGAATTTGGGAAAGGCTTGTTTTGTTTTGTTTTTCCCCTCTACCAGTGAACTATTTGGGACAGAATTGAATTACAAATGCTATTGCTACTTACGATGGTTTAGAAGATTTCATTTATTGAGGCAAAATAAACGCTCTTTTGGTTTTTAAGATTCCTTGAAACACTAGGTTAAAAATAAAAGAAAGGATTCCATATATATTAGCAACAAGATTAAATTCCTAGGAATAAACTTAAGAAGTGAACAAGAGCTATAGGAAGACGACTTTAAAATGCTACTGAGAGTCACAAAAGAATAACTGAACAAATGGAAGGTTTTATGTGTTTTTAAATAAAAAGATTCAACTACATAAAGATGTCAATTCTTTCCAATCTATAATGCAAAAAAATCAATTTAAAAAAGTTTTTAAAACCATACAAGCTCATTTTAATATTAATATAGAAAAATAAACAAGCAAGAATATGCAGAGAAAAAAAGAAAAACAAGGGTTTCTTAGTTGTATCAGGTATTAGAATATGTTATAAAGCTACAACATTTAAAAGGTATGGTATATATATATAGATAGGCAGCTCAATAGATGAGAAATACAAAGTCCAGAAATGTACTCAGATACAAAAAGAAATTTAGTATATGATAAAATGCCATCTCACAATGTCAGAGCAACTGGATAGCCCTTTGGGGAAAAAAAATTAAATTTGGATCCAAACCTCACACATTTTACTGTGATAAATTCCAAGATGGATCAACATTTTTAGAAAGAACAAAAGAGAAAGAAAATCATTAAAGCACCAGAATAAACTATTAGATAATTTTAAAACATAATCTTGGAGTGGGATAGACCTTCGGAAGTATAGAATAAAAGCCAGGATCCATAAAAGATTGATTTGTACGTAAAATCAAACATTTCTAGATGGCAAAAACAAAACAAAAACAACCAAAAACTCCACCACTGGCAAAGCTGAAGGACAAATAACAAACTGAGGAAAAACAACTGCAATCCATATAACAGATAAAAGATTCCTATAAATTAATAAGAAAAACATCAATAGTTCCATTTTTCTTTTAAAAAGACAGTTTACATAGAAGAAAATACAAATGAAAAAAAGCTCCAGTTTACTTGTAATGTAGTAAGATACTGTTTTCATGTATCAAATTAGGGAAAATCAAGAAAAATTCACTGTTGAAGAGAACATGGCCAAATAGGTACTTCACCTTTACCGCAAAAGTATAAATTGGAGCTGTGCTTGGTGGCAGGTACTTGCAATCCCAGCTACTCAGGGGGCTGAGGCTGAAGGACCATTTGAGCCCAGGAATTCAATACCAGCCTGGGCAATATAGCAAGACCCTGTCCCTTCCACAAAAATTTTTAAAAATGAGTTTGTTCCATTTCCTAGGGTCATGAAGAAAAGTTTAAAAAGAAAGCACAAATTGGTACAACTCCATCATCGGCAACTTGGCAATATATGTCAAAATTATAAGTGAAAATATAATTTGACACAGCGATTCCACTCGCAGAGATTTATGCTGCATTTGGGCCTGACCATGTGTAAACTAATATATGTACAAGGTTATCTGATACACAATTTTCTGAATAGCAAAAGATTAGAGGCAACCTAATTGCCTATCAATAGGAGATTTATTAAATAAGTTGTGCTACATTTATACCATGGAATATTATGCAGCATTAAAAAGGATAAAATGCTCTTTATGTAGTGATGTGAAATGATTTCCATGATCTACTGCGAAGTAAAAGGTCAACAAGAAACTGGAGTCATCAGTTAACTTCAGAGACAACAGGGAAGGAGATTTTCACTGCATGCCCCTTTATTGCCCTTGGAAACTTGAACCCAGTTCAGTATTTTATGTGGTGTTTTGACAATCTTGCTACAGCAAACAGCTAAAGATCTTTTAGGACTTTCACATTAATTTAGTGTTTATAGAGTTGTGTTTTAAATGCAAATCCTCTAAGCAAGGAGAATGCCCAATAAACCATATTTCTTATGAATGTGTAGTTTTCTACTGGGTTATTACCTGATTTAATTTTTCAGGTGAGAGCTACTGGTGGGCAGAATTCTGAGATGGCCTCCAAGTTCATGTAAGTTTTATTAGAACATGGCCGTGTTCATTTATGTATTATCTATGGCTGCTTTTGTGCTACAACATAGAGCAGTTGAGACAAGAAGCTGTATGACCCAAAAAACCTACAATCTGTGCTATCAGTCCCTTTTCAGGAAGTTTGTCAACCCCTTACTTAAACCATTTTGAGTTGGGTCTCCAGGGGTACATGCCCGCCCTGTGTAACCCCCTTCCCATGACTGTGGGCAGGACCTGTGACTATAATGGAAGGTTACATTAGATGAGACCCTCTTAGCAGATTGGAGAGTGCCATTCCCTGCTGGGCTTGAAGAAGTGGGGTGTCTCATTGTGAGGGGCTTGTGGGGGACACAGAACTGTGAGTGGCTTCTAGGAGTTGAGAGTGACCCCAGTTGACCTCCAGCAAAAAAAAAAAACAAAAAAACAAAACAACCCAGGAACCTCAGTCCTATAGCTGCAAGGAACTGAATTCTGCCAACAACCACATAAGCTTGGAAGAGGATTCCAAATTGCAGAAGACAATAAAGCCTGCTGACACCTTGATTACAGCCTTACAGGACCCTGAACGGAGGACCTTAAGCCTTGCCTGGACTCCTGACACATGGAAACTGAGACAGTTTGCATGTTGTTTTAAGCTGCTGTGTGGTAATTGCTACATAGCGATAGGAAACTAACACAGATCATAATGTGGATTGCCTGCCCAAAAGCAACCACTCACATACTTCACCTTCCTTCCTAGTCTTAGGAAGTGAATCAATTCTTGTAGGAGGCATCTAGAAAAGTTTTTCTTGCTCCTAGAAGTGGCACACAAGCAAGAGACATTTGTGGCCTTTGGACACCCTTGCTTGAAGACATGCTGTGTGGTGGGCTGTGGCCGTTTCATGATTGGGAGGAGCCAAGACTGAGGACACAGCCTGCACAAAGCTCAGCAAGCATATGGAGAGAATTTAGACCCTGGATACAATTGTGGACCTACTGAATTAACCAACCCTGAAGCTCACCTTCCTCTGGAACTTCTTGTTACTTGTAAGATAATAAATTTACTGACTGTTTAAACCAGAGGTCAGCAAACTGCAATCCAGCTCACCACATGTTTTTGTAAATAAAGTTTTATTAGAACATTGGCATGTTCACTTGTTTACATATTGTCTATGTCTCCTTTCACCTGCAACGCAGAGTTGAGTAGTTAAGACAAGAGGCCGCATGGCCTGCGAAACCTACAATCTTTACTATTTTTCCCTTTATACAAGTTTGCCAACCCTTGGTTTAAACCATTTTGAGTTGGGTCTCCTGTTATTTGCAGCGTGAAAGCATTCAGACAATTTTGATCTCTTTCATTCTGATGAAAAGTGAAATAACAGTAAACCATAACTGATCATAATGACTGTTTTCATCCACTTGGGCTACTAAAGTAAAATATCATAAACTGTGTAGCTTACAAACATAAATTTATTTTTGCACATGGTTGGAGACTGGGAAGTCTAAGATCAAGGCGCTGGCAGAACCCACTTACTGGTTCATACATGGCCATCTTTTTGCTATGTCATCATATGGCAGAAGGGACAAACCAGTTTCCTTGGCCTATTTTATAAAGGCACTAATTCCATTCACGAGGGCTCTATCCTTACGACCTAATAACCTCCCAAAGGCCTCAATTCCTAATACCATCACATTGGGGGTAAGGATTTCAACATACAAATTTGGGGGGACACAAACATTCAATGACTATGCATATTTTTAAGTGAAACCCTATTGAAGTATACCATACATATGTAAAAATTTACAAATCATTATTATGCAGCTCAATGAATTTTCACAAAGTGACCATACTTGTATACATCACCAAGCCTCAGAAGCCCCCTAGGACTCCACTTAATCACTATATCCCCCTCCCCAAAGATAAGCACTGTTCAGACTTCTATCAGAATAGATCTCCACAGATTAATTTTGTCTGTTTATGAACTTCACACAAATAGATTCATAAGCGTGTGCTTTTGTATTTACTTCTTTTGTTCAGCATTCTGTTTGTGAAGTTCATCTCTGTTGTGGGTAGCAGTGGCTCACTTATTCGCGTTGCTATGTTCCATTGTATGAACATATCACGATTTGTTTCTCCATTCTACAGCTGATGAACATTTGAGTTGTTTCCAGTTTTTGATTATTATGAATAGTGCTGCTATGACCAATCCAATATTTTGGTGCATGTATATACACCTTCCTGTTGGAGTAAAATAGTGGGTTCTTCGTACATGATTTTTACTACGGATCTGCAAGTGATTCAATGTTAAAAGGTACATAATTTAACTGAACAGAAAGTTGGTCTTATTACCACTCGACTTTAAAATCAAGATTAATTTAGCAGAATACTGAGCTCAAAAGACCACACAAAATCAGATGAAAAACTAATTAAATTGCAAAATTAAAACAAGTAAAAATGAGCCGATTTTCCCTCCAGCACCTACCTGAAACCATTACTTTAAGGAAGTTTCAAGCTGCCTGCTTACAGACTGATTTTTTTTTTTTTTTAAGCAGCTGAATTCAAATCAGTATTTCTTTTGGAAGGCTGGGAAGGCTCAGATGGACTTGGAATGCTGCTGAGTCACAGAGGCACATTTTCTGGGATGCACTCCTTACTTAGAGGAAAAAGTGATGAAAAGTTATAGATGGAGAGGGTGGCAGGGAGCCTTGGTGATTTAGACCGAGCTCCAACAAAGAAGGAAGACAGAATTACTGCGATCAGCTCCACTGACTTCTCTACTTAGCGATCCTGTTGCAAAGAACAGCCACAGGAAATCAAGATTTCCTTAGCAGGCACTTTCTCCTATTCCAGCCACCTCTGTTACTTCTGCCATGTTCCCTTCTTCATGCAGGCAACATTCTCCAAGGGCCTGAAAACAGTTCATCTACATTTGTTTTTTTGTTTTTTTTACCAAGCACAAGGATTGCATGGATAGCGTATCTTTTCCATGTCCCTACATGGAAATACAGGTAAACCAAGAAAAAATTCTGCAAAGGGCAATAAGGAGGCTGATTATTAGGCATGTACATTTGATTGAAGTTCTTTTTCTACTCATCAGTTGCTATCAAACCAGAAGAGAAGATTCAATCTGATAATTATGAAGATGAGTCATCCAGGGTCAAAGTCAGGGCTTTGTGGTTTTAAGCTGTTGTCCTCCCAGCAACAGAGCAAATTGAACTATTTCGGCCTGTCTTTCCTCTCTGGACAAGTCTTAAGGTAAAAATTTCTTTAAGAAAGAATGAAAGAGAGAGAGAGAGAGAGAGAGAGAGAGAGCGTGTGAGAAAGAGGGAGGGAGAGAGAGACAAGGGCAAGTGTCTCAAGCAGGATCCTAACAAATATTTTACCACCCAGACTTCCCAGAGTGGAGCGAAATGTGTCTTCGCCAAGAGCCTGCTCCAGGTGCGGTGTGGCATGCATCTCAGGGTTGGTTCCTCGACTATAGAGACTTCAGCATCTCCCTCGGCCTCAGAGGGCCACTGGCCAGTGGTCTTCTGTCTGTAGACCCTGCCACAGTCCCTCTCTAGGACAGATTATGAAAGTCTGAAGAGGAAAAAAAGTGAAGAAAGGGATTTTCCCTCTTTATCTTTATAACTGAATAATACAGAGGAGATGGGCAGAATATTACAAACTTTGGAAGCACCGATAGAACCAATACGTGACCACATTGTCCAGGGTGGTGCTGTCTGATTTTTAATGTTCTCTTCCATCATTAAACAAAAAAAAAAAAAAAAAAAAGTGTCCTAATGTTAATTGAGAAGATAGAAAATTCTCCTGTCAGAGAATTTCACTGGTAGATTATGGGTACCTTTAGCAATCTGTAGGCTTTGCATTGTTCATCAATAATTATTTCTGTTTTACAAAGCTCTTGGCTCTTAGAAACTGTAAACAGACTATTTTAATTTTGATAATTTCATTTCCACCCCCCGCCAACAACTATTGAAAAAGAAATTCCTCCGTCCCATCAGCTTACCTTGAAAGATTCTTGCAGACATTTATGACACTCCTATGAGGTAGCTAGGTCTGTTATCTCCACTTTATGGCCGAGGAAACTGAGATAGTGAGAAGCCGGTGCTTGTCGAAGGTCATGCACTGAGTCAGGGGTGAATTCGGAGGCAGAACTTGGTGTTCCTGGCAGCCTCACCAAGCCCGGTGCCTCTCCTCTGTCTGAACAGCCTTAGAATAGGACTTTCAGGAATTCTGATGAATAGGTTGAGACTCTGCAGTGCTTTATTTGCTAACGGTGACTTGGTAACTGCATATATTAATGTTGTTCATTGACTTACAGCCAAGAGCCACTCATGGACTAGGTGCTCGGCCTGAGAGGCTATTTTCCTTATTTATCACTGATTAGAATAAAACACTTCCATGTAACCATGAGAGATTACGGTTATAGCAAACACCAAAGTAAAAGTGTCAATTGTTGTCCTTTTGGCCTCTAAGGGAACGGAACCTCTCCCTCTGTACAAACTCCTCCCCACACCTTCTATCCTGTGACCCCTCACCTCACGTTCCGCCTTGGGGTCCACCCTCCAGCCGCCCCAGGTGCTGCTGAAAGCGAATCGCTCAGGGCTTCCAGGACACACTGTGACCCCCTCTGCACCCCACCTGCCTTTATCCTTCAAGATCTTGTTATCGAGATTCATCTTAAGAACGCCTCCCTAACAAGCCACTCCCGATTTCCCCACCAAGCCTGGGCTCTCTTCCTTTGAAGCTCTTATCTGATGCCATCTTCTTCGAACTTTTGCTGTCTAGCCTCATGCCCCTTAGGTGGAGATTATAAATTACTTAAGGGCCAAGATGGTTTTACTAGTCTTTGGATAATCTGAGATGGCAAACACAGTGTCCTTCATACAGTAGGGGAACTGTTTACCACAAGGGTGGAGAAATTTTTTCTGCAAAGGACCAGTTAGTAAATATTTTAGGCTTTGCCAGTCACAGATAGTCTCCATTGATTCTTCTTTCTTTTTTACAACACTGAAAAAATATAAAAAACTTTGGGAGGCCAAGGCAGGAGGATTGCTTGAGTACAAGACCAGCCTGAGCAACAGAGTAACACCCCTGTCTCCACAAAAAATAAAAAAATCAGCGAGGCATGGTGGCATGTATCGGTAGCCCAGCTACTAGGGAGGCTGAGGCAGCAGGATCGCTTCAGGCCAGGAGTTCAGGTTGCAGTGAACTGCAACTTGCCACTGCATTCCAGCCTGGGCAACAGAACAAGACCCTGTCTCTTAAAAAAAAAATTAATTTAATTTTAAAAAATATAAAAACCATTCTTAGCTCCCAGGTCAGCTTGGGGCTGGATTTCTAATATTGTGAAAAATCATTGCAGCACATAAGCCAGATATATTTTTACACTCTTAATTTTTTATACTCTAAAGAAATTTTTCTCTGAAATTACATACTGTAGTATTTGTATTTATTGTGTTTTAAAAATCCAAAGATTTAAAGCTTTTATTATGTGAAAGAAGTATGAACTTGCAGAATCCATGCATGCATCTTTTTGCGTCATTAAAGGGACAAATTCCATCAGCTTTACAAAGATTCTTCCATGGCTAATGAGGTTTCACATGGCTTTTTAAGGAAATGGGGTAATAAAACTAGCTCTGCAACTCCAATAGGATTTTCTTTTAAGGTGTTGCAAAATGTTTCATTGGTCCCATCAATGATTGCTGTAAAGCAGGATCTTGGACAAGTTAATATTTTTAGTGCCTGTTGGAGAAAGGGGGAACCTTTATACATTGTTGGTGGGAATGTAAATTAGTGCAACCACTATGGAGAATAGTATGGAGGCTCCTCAAAGAACTGAAAATAGAACTACCATATGATCCTGCAATCCCACTGCTGGGTATATAACTATAGGAGAGGCAATCAATATATCGAAAAGATATCTGCCCTCCCATGTATTTGCAGCACTATTCACAATAGCCAAGATTTAGAATCAACCTAAGTGGCCATTGACAGATGAACGGATAAAGAAATTGCAATGCGTATACACAATGAAATGTTATATAGCCATAAAAAAGAATGAAATCCTGTCATTTGCAACAATATGGATGAAACTGGTGAACACTATGTTAAGTGAAATAAGCCAAGCACAGCAAGAGAAATCTTGCATGTTCTCATTCACATGTGGGAGCTAAATATTAAAAACAATCGATCTCATGGAGACAGAGTGGAATGATGGTTCCCAGAGGCTGGGAAAGGTAGCAGGGTGGGAGGGATAAGTGGGGATGGTTAATGGGTGGGAAAATATAGTTAGAGAGAATGAACAATATTCCACAGCACAACGAAGTGACTATAATCAACAGTAAGTTAGGGTATACTTCAAAATAATGAATAGAATCACAAAGAAATGATAAATGCCTGAGGTGACGGATACCCCAATTACCCCGATTTGATTAATACACATTGTTTGCCTATATCAAAATATCACACAAACCCTATAAAGATATATAACTATTATGTACCATAATTAAAAATTTAAAAAAAATTTTAAAACTTGCAGGAAAAATAAAATAATTTGCTGAAAAAAGAAAAATTTTAGTGCCTAAAACTCTAGAAGGGAGGACAAAGAAACTATGCTTTTAAAGTCTCACTGACCTGGTTTACCATTAGTGCCCACACACCGCCATCCGCACCCCCTCCCTGGCTCCAGGAACGCTGCGCAGTAGTAAGCATTAACTGTTTAGTCATTTCCTGCATCACAACATCACAGCCTTCCCCTATTAACTTTTCTAACTGAGTTTTAGTTCGAACAGCCGGTTTCCATATCAGCAGCTGTTTGGTTTAACATCTTTTCAGCCAAGGTGCCGTGGGAGGCTTTCAGACAACCTCACGTTAATCCCCCCACCTGTTTTCCTGAGGAAAGCCAGCTGAGAAGAGTGTTGACTCAGGTATTGCTGATAATTTGCCAGAATGTGTGATTTCTGAAACTTTTGCAGATAAAAATTGTACTAAAGGTGTCACATCTGGAAACCTCGGAACTTCCGCGAAATGTAATTGTATGGTGGAGGGCGCGTCATGTCATGAGTATCTGCGGAAGTTTGTCTTAGTGCGTAGTGCACACACACTGCAAGGGAAGATTGCACCACTTATGTGAAAGTCAGAGGCACAGGACTACAGTAATTCAAGCCTTGAAGATAGCAATGATTACAGCATGTGGACTTTTTCCTCTTGACAGGGAAGCCACAATGTTTCAAAAAGAAAGCTCCAGCCAGGCGTGGTGGCGGGTAATTCTAGCACTCTGGGAAGCCAAGGCCGGAGGGTCGCTTGAACCCAGGAGTTTGAGGTTGCAGTGAGCTATGATGGCACCACTGCACTGTAGCCTGACAACAGAATGAGACTCTGTCGGGCGGGGGTGGGAGGGACCATTAGCTAGGTCACCAATTAAGGAAGCAGACAACAAGAAGAAAGGTATAAAATTATCTTGTTAAATGACTCTTCAAAATTAGAAATATCTAACACATAAAGAATATATGATCTAAAGCAATAGAGAATTTTATTAAGAATAACCGTGTCCTATAAAAGTAAAGTTGATCTATGGTAAACTTTTATTTATTTATTTATTTATTTATTTATTTATTTATTTTTGAGACTGAGTCTCCCTCTGTTGCCCGGGCTGGAGTGCTGTGGCATCATCCTAGCTCACAGCAACCTCAAACTCCTGGGCTCAAGTAATCCTGCTGCCATAGCCTCCCGAGTAGCTGGGACTACAGGCATGCGCCACCCTGCCTGGCTAATTTTTCCTATGTATTTTTAGTTGTCCAGCTAATTTCTTTCTATTTTTAGTAGAGATGGGATCTTCCTCTTGCTCAGGCTGGTCTCGAACTCCTGAGCTCAAACAATCCTCCTGCCTTGGCCTCCCAGAGTGCTAGGATTATAGGCCACTGCGCCCGGCCTATGGCAAACTTTTAAAATACCTTTGTCTCATTAGAGGACAATGGGTTTTCATGCTAGAAATAGCCATAACTTTAAAAAAATCAATTGATATTTACTTATATTTAGAAAATGCCATTTCCTACATCTAAAATGGCTTTTGAAAATGGAAAAGGCAAACAACTGAAATTGTACTGAATTAATTATACTTTTGAAACTTCCAAAAACCCTGGCGAATCATTATTTCCTACTCTATTGTTTATTTTTTGCTATATGAGTGTTTCATGGTTTGGAAGTGGGTGAGAAGAAAGAGTAGAAAATATATTGTCTGCTTTGGTTTTGAATTCCTAGCCTGGCTATATCTGGATTTAGGGCTATTGCCCTTGTCAATTGGCAATGAGGAAATGGGACAGTTATAAGACAAAAAATGTATTCGTAGATAATAGGGTGATAGACAAAATAGAAAATAGATGATGATAGACATGAGATATACAAATGATAGTGGTAGACAGAAAAAAACAGGTAATAATAGGTGATAGACCTTCTGCTTCAAGTGTTGTATGTCTACAGAAGAGTCGTACTCCTTCCAATCTTTTGGAAGCAACAATAGATACTTTCTCTTTTTCAAAGTAAATACTATTACAAGCATCCTTTTTAAAATTTTTTTTAATTTTTATTTTTTTAGAGATGGAAGTCCCACTATGTTGCCCAGGCCGGTCTCAAACTCCTGGGCTCAAGTGATTCTATCTCAGCCTCCCAAGTATCTGAGACTACGGGCGTGAGCCACCATGCCCAGCCCATGAGCATTCTTTTAACCTGTCCCAAGTTGGGGGTTTTGAAGCCTCCATTTTATTCCTTTATGTGCTGATCATGATGATAATAGTAGTTCACATTTATACTAGTTCCTTGGTATACACAGGTGATTGGTTCTAGGACCCTCCCACCCTCCCCCATGGATACCAAAATCCAAGATGCTCAAGTCCCCTATATAAAATGGTATAGTATTTGCATATAACCCAGACAATCCTCCCCTATACATCAAATCATCTCTAGATTACTTATAATACCTAATACAATGTGTTACATAAATAGTCATACTGTACTGATTTTTATTTGTATTATTTTTACTGTTGTATCATTTATTATTTTTTTCCTGAGTATTTTCCATCTGAGGTTGGTTGAATCCTCAGATGTGAAACTGCAGATATGGAGGGCTGACTGCACTGGGCACTTACTAAGTGCCAGGGCTTATGATAAGGTCTTTACGTTTTCTCATTTCCTCCTCAAAATAACTCCATGAGGTAAGTATTAGTATTATAATTCCTGTTTTACAGATGAAACTTTTGGGAGAGCAAGACAGCTAAAAACCTGGTTTTGAGCCTACTGGGTATTGGATTAAATGGAAGGAAGATGGGAGAGATGAAGAAAAGTTGGGGCCAACCTTTGTATCCTTACATCAAATAAGTGTAGCCTTGGTGTCAGAATCTGGATATCTCTATCGAAGTGGTTTGGTGGCAAATCCTACTTCTGATCCTTCAATTTGAACTTTAATATCTGACCTTGAGGCAAGACTGTTAGGGTGTGAGCTAGAGAATGTGGGTTTTGAGAAAGATTTCTCCAAACACAGATTAGGATAGAAAAAAGGAAAGTTTATTTTACTTTTTCAAGATGGGAAAAAGGGCCAACACAGAAGTGAAAGAGGTAGAGTATGTTGGGCATAGAAAACCAGCTACTCAGTCTTTCTATTTAGGGGTTGTAAAGGGTGTGAAGATGATTTATGGCTGCAGCCAAATCAACAGAGTAAGGCCGGGCGTGGTGGCTCATGCCTATAATCCTAACACTCTGGGAGGCCGAGGCGGGTGGATCGCTCAAGGTCAGGAGTTCGAGACCAGCCTGAGCAAGAGCAAGACCCCGTCTCTACTAAAAATAGAAAGAAATTATCTGGACAACTAAATATATATATAGAAAAAATTAGCCAGGCATGGTGGCACATGCCTGTAGTCCCAGCTACTCGGGAGGCTGAGGCAGCAGGATCGCTTGAGGCCAGGAGTTTGAGGTTGCTGTGAGCTAAGCTGAAGCCACAGCACTCACTCTAGCCAGGGCAACAGAGTGAGACTCTGTCTCAAAAAAAAGAAAGAGAAAAAAAAAAATCAACAGGGTACAGCTGTGAAACTGCTGCATCCATTTCTTCTCTTTTTGTTAGAGGCAGGCTGATAACAGAAGTGGCTGCCTTTCCAACTGTCCATTCAGGAACTCTTCAAGGCTGTAAAAGCAAATTCTCAAAAGGAGTTTCTGGCAAATGTAAAGGGAAAGATTTACATTTCCTTTCTGTCTGCTCAATTCTTTTCAGATGTTGTGAAAACAGAACTCCATGGGGTATCTGTTATTGGGAAAGCTCATATGGTTGATCTTAGCCCTTACTGAGAAACTATGGGTTAGATAATTTTACTTGTTATTTCGCTAGCAAGGCCATCCTTTCAATGACTATATGACTCCAGGACTTAACTAACCTCTTAGTACATCATTATCCATCTCTATAAAATAACATAAAATTATCTACCTCACAGAGGCATTGAGATTTCCACTGATATTTGACATCTTCAGATGAGGACATATAAAAAAGTAGTATAACCTATTGCAAAACTAGAAATAACCACTGTTTGATTTTTCTTCTTTCATAATAAGTGCTATTTCTTATTTTTAAGTTTGTGGCAACAGACACACAAAAAATTAGAATCCATGGAAAACATTTTGATAGATACTGGTTTTATAGATTTACAGTGTCTTTTCTTAAACTGTACTGTTCAACAAAAATCTTTTGGCTAGGAGATGTATTTATTTATTTATTTATTTTTGAGACAGGGTTTCACTCTGTGAGCCCCAAGTAGAGTGCAGTGGCACCATCATAGCTCACTGCAAGCTCAAATTCCTGGGCTCAAGCAATCCTCCTGCCTCAGCCTCCCGAGTAGCCGGCACTGCAGGTGCATGCCATGACACCCGGCTAATTTTTTGTAGAGACAGGGTCTCACTCTTGCTCAGGCTGGTCTTTGAAATCCTGAGCTCAAGCGATCCTCCCACTTTGGCCTCCCAGAGTGCTAGGATGACAGGCGTGAGCCACTGCACCGGGCCCTCGGAGACGCGTTTTTAAAGGCATATAGAGTCTTAGTAATTTATATCCCCTGTACATTCTATATTACAAAGAATAGGAAAGAAAAATGCAGAATTATTGCTACTCTCCAAGAGCGCATGTTCATGTGGACCTTGCTACAAAACCTAATCAGCCACATGGAAATGATTCAGCTTTCTGAAGATTGCACAGAAGTCAAAGCACAACTAGACAATATTGTTTTAATTTTTCAGGTTGCAGAACTATCCAAAGAAAAGAGAGCTGATTTTTTAAAATGATAGCTAAAGACGTCTTTGAAGACAGTTGAATCTGGGTTGGCAAGGCAAAAAGTCAAACAGCAGATCAAAACAAGAGAAGAAAACTGTGACTAAAATAAAAGTGATGATATGCTCATCTAATTTAAACATTCGAGTCTGTGTAAATGAATTAAAGAATTTTCTCTGAAAAGTTCTGGTAATTTCTTGCCAGTTGTTAGATAGACCAAATAATTTAAAACAAACAATCTGTAAAAGTTGAATTAAGGTCCTGGTTTTTAAAAGAGTATTAGTAAGCAGATGGTGACTTAAAAAAAAGATCACAAAGTAATGATTATCGACACCACCAAATCAAGCTACCCAACTGGTATTGCCCATTCTTCAACTACTTCGTGTAGCTCAAACTCACCACCACTGCACACATGTCTTGGCATTTCAGTTTCTTCTTTCAGCAAGGACAGAAGTTGTCTGTATGACACAGCTGTCAAAAAGGAACACCTGAAGATAGAAGAAAGTCTAGGTTGGAATACAAGGCTTAAGACCCATTCCTCAAATTCCAGGACCTCTAGCATCTCACATATACAACTCAACTCTAGTTTACAGAAGTGCTTTTCATGAAAACATTATATTACAATGATTTAAACACTTTTCTCCAAATTAGCTAACTCGCTTTTCTTCAGATTAGCTAGTTTACAAGAGAATAAAATTGATTAGTGAGAAAAACAACTTGACTAATGAGTGAACTCTGGGAATAGGCTTCTGGGTATCCAAGAAGCATTAACTCATACAAATAAGTTGGAACGATGACTCCAGCTGGGAAAAGAACAAAGTCAGAACAAGCAGTTGCCTAGGCAGTAAATTGCCAAGGGCGGCAGACTCTCCAAGCGGCTTCTGTGAGAGCAAAGGTAGCCTTTGAATTTAGATACTACCCACTTTGCCTGGGTAGTATCTACTTGGGTAGGTGAATCTGTACATCAGGTACTCACCCCAGAAGTGTACTGAGCCGACAGCCGCTCTGCTGGGCTCAGGGGGTGGGTGACAGATGGATGTTTTAAAAGTGAATATTCAGAGCTCAGGGTGCAATTTAAGGCTTTCACTCTATGGCTCCATACACAGTATTGGCTATGAGCCAAGCTTGCTTTCCACCCCTTTCTCCAGTTCAGCTCAGGCTACTGACCACAAAGCCAAATGGCAATCACCAGGTAGCAATGATTCATCTTTGCACGGGCTGCTAGGAAGCTTAGAGTCTTTTTTCCTCCTCCACTGCTTGCAGCTTAGTTGGGATATTGGACATATATGTCTGGTAGAGCATCATGTTTTCTTATCCACATTTTTTCTTTCCTCAAACTCACTCCACTTTATTTTATTCTTGAACAGAGCATATACATTTGTATAAACTGCTTCAAATCCCTCTGTGGAAACCACGAAGAGACAAACACATAAAGTATTGAAAGAATGTTAACATGATAGATTGGGAGCTCTCAGAATCCTTTTGGCAAAGCAGAGATGTCACTTGCTTAAATTGTTAACCCCGGAGACTCTACATGGGAGTAAATCCCTCAAATATTCAAGTTGCAAGGCTCTTAAACTCAAGGTAAAGGAGAATTATGAAGGGTCTGAAGAAAAGAATGATTTGTTGGATGGCTGTAATATTAATGCAAGTTCACAAGGAATAGTTCCATTTCCTTTGTTAACTTCCTGTTTGTTCTTTGTGCTTTTGTTTTTTTTTTTCCTTTTGTTAGCTAAAATGCAAAATAATGCTGGAAACTATTTTTGAAATGGGCTAGATTGTTCACACCGATCTCCCTTGGCATTTTATATAATGTTTTGTTACATTTGGGGCATCAGTTAAAAAGAGATAGTAGAATCCAATGTTCAAATATAGCTTTGTAAGGCAGCTATTGAATAAATCTAGCAAATCTTGTGGCCATTTTGAATGTAATTATGAATCTATAGTGGAGGTTTTCTCTCATTATTCTTAGGAGGGGGTGGGTCTACCTGTCTCTAATAGACCTGGCGACTAAAGGAAATCAGTCAGCTGCTTTTGGCTCCCTGATCTTTAAACCAAGCGGCCTGAAGCAGATCATAATAACAGGGCTGTAGAATTCACCCACTGCTTTCATAATCATTAGCTCTTTTGATCTTCATAGCAACCCGAAGGTTGGCAGGGCAGTGGTTATTTAACAGACAAGGAAATGGAGGCTCAGAGATTTAAAAACACGTTTAAGATCTTAGAGCAATTAAAATAGAACATCTGAGACAGAATCCAGTTCTTGGAGATCTGCAGTTTTAGCATAGCACAGTTCTATTGGAATCTCCTACCTCACTTATATGTAGAAGAAAGAGTGCCAGTGTTGGGGCGGACACCAGGCTGAATACACTATTGGTCTGACTCCTATGGATTGACTTTTGATCGTGTAAAAGAGTGTATAGAGTCTAATTTTAGCAAGAGCCAGCTAATTGACAGCTGGAGAGAGGTCACAGGTTTGGGGTAAGGATGGGTTAAAGCAGCCCTGCCTTGCTTTTGGTGGGGTGCTTAGCAACAGTGCTACCCCAGGTGGTTCCACACTGTAGCATATGCTCAACCTTTTAGTAAAGGCCACGGTCTTATTTAAAAACAAAATATCCAAAATTTCTATTATGAGCTTCCCAAATCCCCATTAAATAAAAATGCAGTATTTTCCTCACTCTTCTTCCTATGCTGACATTTTAAAATACCATTTCCCTATTTCATTTTATATCTTCAGAGAGGAAACCATGTAATGCAGCAGAAAGAAGCCCATTTGGAATTCAGGAAAATTGGGTCCTGCCTCTTGCTCAGCTCAACTGTGTGATTTCGGACAAGTTGCTTAACCTCTCAGGACCTATTTCTGCACAGGAAATCCAGGAGTTTTCCTATCTAAGCTTTGAGATCTCGTCTAACTCTCGAATTCTATGATTCATTTCTAACTTAGGTTTCTCTTATTTAATGTTTGCTATTTGTTCTGTTAGATTTTAATTCATTCTTGTAAGCCTCGTTTAACTTCCAATTTACAGCATTTTTATTATTTGCATTCTCTGATTATGCGTAAATACACTCCGATCCCTGCTGAACTCTACTATGTTCTCCGGTGGAATCTTTATGTAATTTACCGTGTTCTGACAAGTGTTAAAGGTACCGGTGTGCTTATCACCTGCATGAGTTAGCCAACTCAAACCACCGTAAACAATTGACTCATATAATTAAAAGTATAGTACAGATTCAAGCAAAGTTTGATCAGGGTTCTTGATCCATCTCTCTGTGATTCTGTTTAGACTCTACCAATTTGGGTTTTATCTGCTTTATCTTGAAACAAATAGCAAGAGGCTACAGTGGTTTGGGGTCTCCTATCCCTGCCCCACAGGGTCTATAAGAACACCCTACTGTCCATTCTCTATTTTAAGAGACAGGAAACTTTCCCCGGAACCCTCAAAAAATCCCCATTTGTGTTTTGTTGTCCTAAACTAAGTCATACCACGGTTCCTGAACGTTCAACCATTGTGGCCCGAGGAATGCCATGCCAAGCTTAGGCCAGGGTATCAGAACCAATCACTGGCAGGGGGTGTGGCTACCATGACAGGCTTAGACCAATCAGAGCCACCCCTGGAACTGAAGTCCAACCCCTCAACGACATAGTGGCTTCAAAATGGTGGGGCAGAGGAAGTTGAAGGGGCAACCACTATAGCTTGCCTATCCAGCTCTAAGAACATGGGGGCAGAGATTGCATTCGCTGACCCTCTACGTGCCAGGCGCCCAGTTAATGTTTGTTAAATTGGATGGAACTGACCTGAATTTCAGGTAGTGGTGAAGACATAAAACCAAAACAGAAAATAACACCCAGTTCTCTGTACCTCTTCCTCGTGATTTTATTCTCGTCATGGCTCTGTTCATGCTCCCTAACTTTCCCCACTATTTATGTATTACCCCTCTTATTTTTAGCCGTAAGTTTTACTTAGTCTGAAGATAACCAAATATTAAGTCTCTGAATATGCATATTCTCTAAATATGAATATAAGCCTATTTGCAAATCTAGCACTTACATTTAGAGTGCTGTTGGCAGGATTCTGAAAATCAGGGTTTGTTTTTTTTTTTAATGGAAAACTGTACTACAGCAGAAGGATTTGTTTTCCATAAAGCAGAACCAACTTTTTTGATTTCAATGATTTTGATACTTCCATATATACTTATATACTCATAAAACATTAAACAAATATTAAATCAGACCTCATTGATTATGAATCCTCTGCCACTAAAAAATCAAACTTAGAACTGACAGGGCCATCTCAGAAAAGAGAAGGGGTTGTGGGAGGGCTGGGACAACTGTGTTTACCCGTCTCTCCCATTCTAGCCCCTCAGACAGTCCCATTCACTTAGAAAGCACAGAGGGCACTGGGATCTGGCATTAGGTGACATTCATAAATGACAAGGAATAGAAAGCCCCTTGCATGGGTTTAGTAGCATGCCTCTTCTAAAGCAAGACTGCAGCAACTGACTGATCAGGGCTGTCCCTCAGGGAGTGCAAGATCCAGAGCCACCCAACCCAACAATGCAGCTCAGCACACACTCAGTGTCAAGTTCAGTGTTCTAAGATACAGTGCCTGCCCTTAGGCGGGGAGGTGGACAAGGAAATAGGCAATTACAATCCAGCAGTCAGGTCATTGGAAGAGGTGACCCTAGGGTGCTGTGAGGGCAGGGAAGAGAGGCATGTGCCTGCTTAACTAAGAGGGGTAGCTTTCACTCAAAACACAATGCCGATGAGGCCCCTGCAGCTGTGAAACGTGGCAGCCCTGATCCATGCTCCATCTTAGCTGGTCAAGGAAGCCTTGGATATCCCAGCAGGAGGGATATGGAAGCTGAGCTTTGAAGGAAGGAAGAGGAGAGCATTTGGACACTTCACACCAGGTTCAGGAGGGTGTGTGCACATAGACACTTAAGAATTGCCCACCCCTTAAAGAGAAATGTGGACAGCACATACTCAAGTGAGTGGTTGGAAAAGGAGCACTCCTTCTTCTATTGCGGGATGAGATGAAGCATGTGATTATGGGCTGCTCAGATGCATGTGAGCCTTGGATCTTTTTAGGTAGTAGCTGATACTTTATCAACAATTGTAACAATTGTCTTCCTGAGTCCCTGCATATCTGCTAATGCTGGAGAGTTTAGAAAGGAGTCCAAACTCACAGCATGTCTTGGGGTGTCTTCAGGCAGATTGTCACTGTGAGCAAAACAGGAATAATTAACTATCATAGTTAATCCTTCTCCACCTTTAAAATGTCCCACCGAGCTTGTGTTTGGCAGCCTGAGCTACCTATAAAATAATGAAAGAAAGATTAGTAAATAGCAAAATTATTCTGTTTGCCACATATGTGCACTTTGAGAAATTCGCTATCATAATTCAAGAATGCAACCCAGCACAGGTTTTGATAGAAGCAGGTGCATCTAAGTAAAAATCAAATAAATGGAACAATGTTCAGTATACAATGATGGATGTCTTGAATAACCTGGGTTGACAGATATGAAATGAGATCATAAAAACACTGGCATTTTTAAAATGTGTTATTTACATCATTTCTTGAAGTCAAACATTGTAATGCCATTAACATTATTAGAAAATCTGGAATCAGATTAAAATTGATCACCAGTTATTATCATTTTTGTGACGTGTCATAGTCCTACTTATATTTCTTTGGGTTTTGAAAACGGAACTGCCAGAGTTAGGCTTTTAGGATGCACACTTGAAAAGATAAATTATGGACTATAGAATCATTTTCCAAACTGTGAGATAACTGTTGATAGTTCCAGAAGCATCCCTAAAGAAAAGACTATTTTTATGGGATAAATTTTACCCCTGGATGAATGTTTCCTCTGGTGTTTATTAGAACTTTCATGGGACCAGGTGAAGTCAGTATTTCAGGCTGATAACTGTCAAAGTTATGTCCTTTGGGCTCATAGGAGATCATTTTTGTTTTCATTTGTTTGTCTTTATGACACTGTGAATCCGAAGAAAATCTGAAGTCTCCATTCTTCCTCTACCACTATAGAAGTTGAATGTCACGTATATGACTTTTCACTCCAAATGGTATGCTTAAGCAAATCACTCTAATTTCAACCACAATCATAAGAGTTTTGTCAATGGCCCTGTGGCATCTAGACTAGCCATGAACAACAGTAGTTCTTTAGGATGAAAACAAGTTCCTCTTTTCTCACTAGTCACTTTACCTTTTGCAAAACAAAACTGTTTTAAAACCTTAATCTTTGCAAGAAGAGCTACTTTTCAGGCAGATAAGTACATTTTGCTTGCATTCTCATAGGGCATTAATTGCAGACATGCAGATGTACATAAACTTCCACTCATTAATAAACACAAAACTAATTTTAATTCAGACCTATCAGCCCTCTCTTAATTACTTCGGTCTTACCATAGTACATAATCAGAGACATGGAAAGTTAAGTTTTTTATAACGAAGACCAGACTTGTTTGATAGGTTTGCAGGATGATTTTGTTGTTAAAAATCATTGATGATGGCTTATGTCAGAATGTCGCCCTTGAAAGGGGTCATATTTGAAAAATTCATGCTATGACTAGATCCAGATAGTCTTCTGAAGCCACTCATCTGAACCAAACAAAAGCATTTTTGCATCTGTGGTTTTTTTAAAAAAATTATTTATTGATAAAGTATAACATGTATTCAGAGCCCCACATTCTAAGATTATAACAAAACCTAAAAAACAAATGGAAATTTTTAGCAGATCAGTCTGTACCTTATCTGTCTGTATTCTTCAGAAGCCTTTTCTACGTAACTGGGTCCCTTTATCACTAAGACTGATATTTTTCTGATATCCATATAGGAAGTATGAGCAATTGTTGAGATTTTTACTCAAAAGTCTGAATATAATTTCTGTGTATTATAGATGTGACCATATGTATGCTGATACAACTAAGATATTTAAATTCAGTTAGAGAATAATGAGTTCTAGTCTATCTCTTTGGTATCAAGGGTAAAAATCTATTGAAAGAATGAGTTAGCATTCACATTTACATGCCTGTGACTGCACACACACACACACACATGTACATATGCACAAAAAACCTACCAACAGTAGCAAAGTATCCCATGAATAGTTCACAAAATGTGTCTGGCTTGAAATAGAATTTGCAAAAAAGAAAAAATAGACCTTTTCAGCTTGGTGGTTGTCTTTGTCCATTTCTGCTACTATAACAAAATATCTTAAACGAGATAATTTATAAAGAAACAGAAATTCATTTCTTACAGTTCTGGAGGCTGGCAAGTCCAAGATCAAGGCGCTGGCAGATTCAATGTCTCGTGGAGGCTTGCCTTCTGCTTCAAAGATGACACCTTGTTGCTGTGTCACCAGTGTTGGAAGGGCAAAAAGGGCTAAATAGATTCCCTCAAGCCCTTTTATGAGGACACTAATCCCATTCATGAAGGTGGAGCTCACATGACCTAATCACCTCCTAAAGGTCATACCTCTTAATACCATTGCATTGGGGATTAAGTTTTTTTTTTTTTTGCAATGTATCTAGTTTTTTTTTATTTTTTTTATTTCAGCATATTATGGGGGTACAGATGTTTAGGTTACATATGTTGCCCTTGCGCACCCCCCCAAGTCTGCGTTTCAAGTGTGTCCAAGAGATTAAGTTTCAACATGAATTTTGGAAGGACACAGACATTCAAACCATAGCAGTCATGGTTCTGACATCTACACAAGAGTAAGCCTGCAATTTCTTTACTTAGTGCATAGGCTCTTATAACTGCTCAAGGCATTGATTACCAAATCAGGGATACCAAGCGCATTAATTTGCTAGGGCTGTTGATACAAAGTATCGAAAACCAGGTGGCTTAAATAACAGCAATTTATTGTCTCAAAGTTTTGGAGGCTAGAAGTCCAAGATCTAGGTGTCAGCAGGGTTGGTTCCTTCTGAAAACTGTGAGGGAGAATCTGTTCCAGGCCCCTCCAGAAGTTTCTGGTAGTTTGCTGGCAATCTTTGCTGTTTCTTGGCTTGTAGACTACATATCACCCCAATTTCTGCCTTCATCGTCACATGATGTTCTCCCTGTGTGTGTGTCTCTGTGTCCAAATTTCCCCTTTTTATAAGGGCACTATTTATATTGATTTAGGGCCAACCATAATGACCTCATTTTAACTTGATTACTTATATCTGCAACAACCTTATTTTCAAATAAGTTCATGTTCTGAGATACTGGGGTATGGGGGTTAGGACTTGAACATATGAATTTTGGTGGGACACATATCAACCCATACAACTAAGAAAAAGTGACCTAGTTATAAAAAAAAGTTCTAGAGTCATGTAGAATAAAGGGATTGATTATTAACATAGCAAAAGTCCAGTCATCAAAACCCATGCCCTGGTTCACAAGAATATCTATTGAGCACCTACATGGAAGAGGCACTCCCTACTCTGAGATAGCCTCTCCTTTAATTAATCCCAGATTAGTGGAGTTGAGATAATATAAGGAAGAAAAGAGGTAAATGGATTTCACTCACTCACCCTCATTTCCAGGTCTTTGACATTTTCTTATGGTTAAAGGAGGGGCTATTTCAGAGTAGGGAGTGCCTACTCTGGGATTAATTAAAATTCCTAGGTGCTGTGATTTTAAAAAATTTTAAAGATATTAAAGCTCCCACACTGTGCATCTAATAAATGTGATCTAATATTTTTCACTAAGTGAAATGGAGTGAAATCACAGAATCTTGAACTGTCAAAGCTATAGGGAACTATAAAGACCATCTCAAATCATGCATGAAAAAACTGAAGACCAGAGAAGTTAAATAGGTTAATGTCACATGGCTAGTTACTGGCAGATTAGAGACTGAAACGTTGGTCCCTGACTTGGATTTCTAATGCAATGACCTTTCCATTGACCCCATGGTAATAAGCTGATCATGCCCTACTACTCTAAGTTAATAGACTGCCACATGATCTATTACATTCTTGTGAATTTCTATTTGTATCTGCAAGTTATCTAACCCACTGTTTGGAGATGAGATATGTAAGGAAGAAAAGAAGTAAATGGATTTCACTCACTCTCCCTCAATTCCAGGTCTTTGACATTCTCTTATGGTTAAAGGAGGGGCTATTTCAGAGCTTAAAGAGTAAAAATGGACTTTTCAATGAAAAGCTGTGGCAGACACCACTTAAACCAAGGGATAAACTTCTTTAAAAAAAAAAAAAAGAGAGAGAGAGAGAGAGAGACAGGGACTTGCTCTGTTGCCCAGGCTGGAGTGCAGTGGCACAATCATAGCTCATTGCAATCTCCAATTCCTGGACTCAAGCGATCCTCCTGCCTCACCCAGAGCAGCTAGGACTGACTACAGGGGCCTGCCACCAGGCCTGGCTAATTTTTTTTTGTAGATGCAGGGGTCTTGCTTTGTTGCCCAAGCTGGTCTTGAACTCCTGGACTCAAGCAATCCTCCCACAGTCCTAGGATTACAGGGCATGAGCCACAGGCACCCAGCCAAGGGATAAACTTAATATCATTAGTAGGGAAATAACTTGGTGTTATATGCCTCCTGATAGGATGCAATAAGTATATAGTATTATTCTTCCAAAAATATTTATCCTAGATCTAACCAAAACTTTAGAATTAACCTCCAGATTTACAGAAAATACTGGGAATAAAAGAGCAGGGTAAATGATACCACGCGGAAACAATCAGACAAATCTAGAACGTGGGACATTTTAAGAGTACACTAGCTTTTCTCTTCAAAAAGTCAATGCTATTTTTTTTAAAAAAGATATGGCAACCATTTTAGGTAAAAGAAAGATAACAGCCAAAATGCAACATGTGGACCTTGAGTGAATCCTAGCTTTAAAAAAAGATAGCTAAAATAGATGTTTTGGGGGACAAATAGGAAAATTTGAATACAGAACAGATGTTTGATGATATTTAGGAATAAACTGTTTAATTTCTGTGTGATAATGATATTGTGGTTACGTAGGAGAATTTCCTTATTCTTTGGAGTAAAATGTCAAGAAATCTGCAACTTATTTTCATGTGGTTCAGCAAACAAAGCAAATAAATATGTCATTAGAAAGATAGCAAAATTTAAAAATTGTTGAATCTAAGTAATTGTTAGTTGAGTTTCCTTGTACAATTCTTTCAACTTTTCTGTGTGTTCGAAATCTGGAAAGTTGGAAAAAATGATGTTAATTTTTTT
>RJWJ010018477.1:0-31517 GCA_004363605.1 Indri indri | reverse complement strand
TTAAATATCCTTTAACCCTTTTCTTTTCCTTGACTCCTTTGTAAATAATATTTTATTTCTATTCATTTGTATATTATCCTTAATTACATATTTAACTTTAATTTTAAAAAGACACAGCTATTTAGAGGGAATTTTGCATGCTTAGCAACTTTTCCTATCACATTATTATCGCTTATATTTTAGCCTTACCTTCCATAAAATATACATATTTGTTATTATTAAACATTGTTATACTCACTAGTTACATTTACCAAATTATTTCATCAAACATTATATGCCATTGTTTAGATTATAATCCATACTCTCTAGCTGTGTTTTGGCTGCTGTACATTGTTCTCTGGTGACTTTAATGAGGGTCTTTCTTTGGGTGATAAAGTCCCTTAGCTCTTACCTGAGAATATCTTTACCTTGCCCTCACTCTTGAATGAAAGTTTGACAGGATATAAATGTTTGCTTGCTGATTGACAGGTGAGTCATTTTCCTTCAGCACTTTGAAAATATTACTCTAAAATGTTACTGATGATATGGCTAATTGTCATTCTTTGAAGGTAAGACATTTTCCTGGTATCTTTTAAGATTGTTTCTTTATTGTTGATGTTATATAGCTGTATCATAATCATTCTAAGGGAAGATTTATTTTGATTTGTCTTATAGACAATTCTGAGTACAGTATGTAGTCATCTATTTCTTGCATTTGGGAGGATTATCACAATTATTTCATCAAGTGTCACTTACATCCCATTATCTCTACTGTCTTCTTTAAGAACACCTATTAGACGATTATGGTTGTCTACATCTATTTTTCATGTCTCTTAAATCTTTTCTCAAATTTTTTGTCTCATCCACTCTTAGTTCAATCTTCTGAGTTCACTGACTTATACTTTGTATCCCATAGTACATATCCATTTATCCTATTTTTTATTTCAATGACTATATATTTTGTTTTTAAACTCTTAATGTCTTCTTTTGTTATACCCACTTTAGCTTGTTTCATTTCTGGATGTTTTTGTTTCATATTCAATTATTTTTAACTTAAATCTAAGACTTCATTATCTTTTTATAAACTGTCAATTTTTTCTATAAAGTAAACTTGATTTAGAGGCAACAATAGGTATTAATTTTATTTTATTGACTATCTTCCTTAACCTTCTATTTCTTCAGGCACGTTGCAATACTGGTTTGTAAGTTAAAGATGGAAAGATTTTATGTTGTGTTTCTCATTCCCTGTTGCATGCTTTGTCTTACTCTTGCCCCACTGCCTGTCTCCTCAGGCATAACTTCACCTTCTCTGCTTATTCTGTGCTTCTAAGTACAAAAATGTGCAACTAAACTATCTAAAAACTATCTACAGGAACTACAGTTCCCTACAGAAGTACACAAACCAAGATCATAAAAAATGAAGAATATCTTTATCTTAAATAAAAAAGTTAGGTTGAACATATTTTAAACATTAATATATAAATTTTATACCTTTCCAATCAGAATGTCATTTTTTGAAACTTGAACCTTGAATTATTTTTAAAAATGATACAGAGAATATGCCCGTTGAAAAATCCCTTTTAATCCAACTGTATAACAGCTTATCAGACATAAGAAAAAAACAAAAATCAAACCAAAAGAAAAATAAACCAACTAATAAACAGATAATAATAAGCAAAATGTTTGTTTGGGCGTGAAACAGCAACAAAACACACCTACCAGGACTGAAGCTGCCAGCTGTCCTGGGGCACTAGGACCCACAGGCTCAGCTCCTCCCTGGTGAAGGGACAGAGGAGCAGATGAGCCAGGTTAACACGTTGGGGTTGGGGTTTCACTGGAACTGCTCTGCTTATGAGAGGAGACCAAACATAAAATCTGCGAACTACTGCTGGGTACTGTGCCATTATCAGGAACTCTGGGCCTAAAGAGGTGGGAACAAAGACATATCTTTCAGAGGGTGATTAGGAAGGCCACGGTTCTGTGATTGGTTCTACTATAGCCATAATTACCCACATGGAAACAAGTAAAATATTATTACCAGTTCAAAGAACATTTGAGACATTATGTATGTTTTTATATTAATAATATATTGCATATATAACAAAGAAGTGTTAGAATTCCATTGCTGGATTAGATACAAAACTGGTTAATGGCCAGTGAGAATATAAAGAGTAACCACTGGGTTTATCTCTTTCATGGGATGAAAATTACTTGGTTCTCTACTGAATAAAAATCTATAAGCTCAATTCTGTTCCCATAGATTAGTAAAATAGCCAAAATGATAACATAACAATTTCAACACTACACTAATTCTAAATAATTCCTTTGCCTATGCAAGATTCTCATAATTTTTTCATATCCCTCCATATTTTTTCTCATTATTACTTAGTTATTGATGATTAATATCTATGATATATGAGAATTTTCCATGTATGTTTATCCATCCTAATGCCGTAACCTGAATGATTGGCATATTTGTCAAGTAGGGCAACAATGATAATATGATCATTTTTTTCTTCCATTTACATATTAAACTTTATTAAAGTGATACATTGCCTATTGATGAAAGATCTTGCATTGGAAAGAGAACAATAACAGAAAACCTACTTGATGATATTACATTATCCTTTAAAACATGTTAATAGGGTAGGGTTGACTGGGTCAAGGACAGGGGAGTTTTTAGGTTAGAGGAACTATTTTGTATGATAATGTAACAGTGAATACAAGTCACGAAGCATATTTTTAACCCACAGAACTTTACAGAACACAGAGTAAACCTTAAAGTATGCAATTTAAAAAATGATCTAGGAAGTCAAAGAATCCCAGGATAGAAGACAGAATGTGATAAAAGAATCTACATCCATTACAAATGTATGGGGCAGGGAAATAAGGTGCTGTTCTGAGCAACTTTAGAAATAAACAGAATCTACTATTATAAAGGTAAAGGTTAAAAAAAACAAACAAAACAAACAGTACTCTATGTTCTAGTTGGTAAAGTTAGTAAAGTTACCTCCCACAGTGATGCAGGTTTACATCTTTGAAACCAGTATACACGTATACTAGACTTGAACAAGTAATTAAAAAGATGATTAATAGTGGCAGCCAGGTTTCTCACTTTTCAAGAGGGAATTTACAGAGAACTAAAAGACGTTGTCAAGAATGGTCCATGTGTTAATGCATTAGAATTGGAGACAACTGTTTGAACTCATGTTTGGCTTAATAAAAATAACAGATGATTACATATAGACAAATTTATAGATATGTATACATACAGGTTACTATACACACATATATCTTTCTTGCTTTTTTTCAACTTAGAGGGCCTGGAAACAATGACATTCCAGTTGTAATGAGAATGCTTAGCACCCACATCTTGGTTTCTAATGCCATTCTTCAATAAAGGAAACTGGGGCTACTTGGAGAAATGCCAGATGCCAGGACTAGGGAAGGAAATACACAAGATAAACCTAGAGAATCTTATAGTGTCAGAAAGTTAGAAAGTGCTCAGCGCGCACACACACACACATGCACAATGATGGGAATATGTCAAATTAGCCAAAGTATGCCAATAAATTAGTATTGAATTATAATCCAAAGTGTATAATAAGTGTCCATAGGTCTTTACTCACATTAAGTAAATTATTGAATAAATAGACAATTGGGGAAGAAAAGTCAAATACCCCATATAGAACAATGCCAAATAACTTATACAGATAGTCCACCATTAAGAAGGTGGAGCTTAATTTCTTACTCATTAAGTCTGGGCATTGGATAGTAACTTCTTCTTCTGAGTTCAATATGAAAAGGACGAAAAAAGGTAACTTTACAGTAGAGAAACCTAACAAACACTATCTTAAGCCAGATAATCAGGGTAGTGATGTCAGTTGATAGTATGTATCCCTGATATGATGTGATGAGAATGACATTTTTACTTCTCATGTCTTCCTCCCCAAAACACATTTTCCCGGTCTAATAATAAGAAAAACAATAGACAGTCCTCAAGTTTAAGCATTCTACACAATAACTGACCAATACTCCTTAAAATGTCAAGGTTTTTAAAAACCAGGAAAGTCTGAAAAAGAGTAGAAACCAAGGGAAAACCTGACTTTCAAATGTAATGCTGGAACAGAAAGGGACATTATTTAAAAACTAAGGAGGTATGAATAAAGTAAGAAATTTAGTTTGTAATTATGTATCAATATGAATTCATTAAATGTACTACATTAAATGACAAATATATCATATTAATGTAAGACAGTAATAATAGGGGAAACTGGGTGTGGGGTATTCAGGAACTCTCTTCAATACCTTCACAATAATTGTGTAAACCCCAAATTGTTCTAAGATAAAAAGTTTATTGGAAAAATATTATCAATGTTAGATAATATAAATGGATTTTAGCAAAACATATTATTATACATTCTAATACATGTAAATAACATTAATTCCAAGGGAGTATTATTGCTATATAAGCACAATTTCAAAATAAGTACCTTAAAACTAATTTTTCACTAAGTTGCTACTATTAATTTCCTTATGTACAAGTTCTAGACTTTCCAAGGATGTTAAAACTTATATAATTTTTCACATTATTTTCCGACATTAACCTTAATTTCATGGCCTTTTCCCATTGTGCTTATAATATATGGCAAATATCAGCAATCTTTTCCTATAAAAAACCAGATAGTAAACATTTTAAGCTTTGCAGGCTACATATTATCTGTTGCAAATATTCAATTCTGCCATCATAGCTTAAAAGCAGCCACAGGCAATATGTGAACAAATGAGTGTGATTGTATTCCAATAAAACCTTATTTGAAAAAAGATATGGGAAGCAAAATTTGATCTCCAGTCCATGGTTTGTAAATCTCTGTTATATGAAATAAATGTCTATATTTCTTACCTTAATTATTGGATCTTTTTATTCATCTTAAAGTGTTTTAATCTCTTTTAGGTCTCACACTGATGAGTATATGGACTTGAAATATATGATTTTGAAATGTAGAGTCTTTAATTTTTGAATACACATTGCACAAAGAGTGTTTACAAACAGAAGTCTAAGTCTAGGGCCCAGAGAACTCAATACTGTCTTATCAGACTGTACTAAAAGACTGGTAACACTTTCTGACATTTGAAAAAAAAAAAAAAATTGAGAACAAATCAAAGCAGTTTTTATAACAGGTGGTAATTTATACTTTTTAAAATTTTTAGTAAAATAATAATGTTTGATGGCATAAACCAATCCTTAGAAATGATTTAGTTCAATTCCTTTATTTAACAGAAAGAGTGAATTGAGCCTGAAATGGTATTGTCAAGACACTTATTCAAGGCATTTGAAAAGACATTCTACAATTTTTTAGTTTTTACATTTAGGAATATATTGCTTCAGTGTGGTCATGACCCAAGATATAAGTATCTAGTGACTATTTTTGTTTCTTTAGAAACTGAAAAAGTAATGATTTGATTTACATATACAATCATAAAATTCTTCAAAACTCTGGCCAGTTATGAAATCATACTCATAAATTTTTTTAGTATGTATGTGAACAGCTCTGGGTTACAGTGGATCTATAGTACAAAAGCCTACACTCCCTTCTGCTCTCTGTCCTGGCAATCTAGTGCCATAAACTTTTGGGTACAATACAGTATTTACTTCCAAGTTTATTGAATACATGCACTAATAAATTTTCAAAATATAATTATAGAATGTTTTCTTAATTTAGTAAATTTTTTCTCTGAGGAATATTTAAGTTTCAAAATTAAAGATACTATCTAAAAATGGTAACATAGCAAGACCCATTTCTACAAAGAAAATTAAAAATTAGCCTGTAGTCCTAGCTACTCAGGAAGCTGAGTCAGGAGGATCACTTGAGTCCAGGAGTTCAAAGTTGCAGTGAGCTATGATCATGCCACTGCACTCCAGCCTAGGTAAAAGAGCAAGATCCTGTCTGTAAAATAAAAAGTAATACTAATACCATGAATTCACAACTGCCATTGTCCAGCTTTTACTGAGCACTTTGGTCTGAGGTGGTTGTTTAAGATATGCCTTGGAGACTCGGACACTTTGGCTTTTGCTGTCTGTGTTCTTCATGATTTTGTGCAAATCGAAGTATCTTTCCCATGTTTTTAAAATATGATGCTAGATTACCTAAGTTTGAGGTAGAAATTTATAAACGCTTCACAAAATTTATGAAAATGTAAGAATTTCTACCCTGATTATTACCAAGTACTCTGGAGAGCAAGAGAAAAAGTAGTGTTGGGAGAATAGTGAAATAAGAATCACAGGTATTGAATTCTAGATCTCTCAATTGGGACTTTAAACAAATTGTCAAACCTCATTTATAAAATAAGTTTGTAGTCCTTGGTGATCATCGCAGATGCCCTCTAACCCTGATATTTACCAAATAAGGTTTATTTTACCCTTTAAAAAAAATAAAGGCAATAACTTTATATATGCCAAAACCACCATAGCATTAAATTTTCATAGTACTATATCTTACATTTGGTTCCACCAACTCTGAAAAAAAGTATGTTTCGAACACTTTCAAGAAGTCTTTGAATACAATTCAAGAATTGTTTTCAAAATATGAACAGATAAACTCATGTAGAAAAAATATAATGAGCATATTAAAGAGCAAATAAGTGCTGAGCCCACAGTTTGGATTCATGAATCTAAAATTTACATTTTGAATATGTCTAAAACAAAACTTACAGTTAGTACATTTTAGTTACTTTGTGCCTTTGAAATCAGGATTTTGCCATCGTAATTATACTTTATTTGGAAATATAATACATTTTTTACTAGTGGAGTGAAGAAATCTCTCATTTTTCCTAAACATGCTCTGGAAGGTTAAATACAGAGTGGTCTCTATATAGCCTACAATACTTTGGAAAGGCTATGGGAACTCCTTTGATTTTTTTTTTCAATAGGATAGTCAAACTGGCTCTTAGGATCATAGGAGAAACAAAGACTCTAATTGTCCTTGCAACAGAGGTGCACATAGCCACAAGACTTCACTGAAAATAATATCCCGCTTTGTTGTTTGGGACCTCCCTCAAATTCTCCAAGCTCTGTCATATGATCACCAGAACGCTGAATGAGTTAGACATGCCATTCGGCTCTTGATTTAGGCCAATTACTTGCAGTCTAAAGAGGGCACAGATAGACAGCTGAATATGGGGGGCGGGGGTCCCAGCCATACAATAAACAGAATGTGTCCTTAGTTTGGGGAACAGAGGAGCTTATTAAAAGATGAAAACTAGTGGTGAATAGGAAGCTTAGGAAAATACGCAGCCATGATTCTTCTCTCTACTGTTTTCTGCAGCTTCTATTGTATCCTGTTTTCTGCATAACCAAGTGACCTCTAAACCCTGTAAATAGCACATAGAACTTCTCTCCCTCTTCTCTGGCTGGATGACTATTATCCTTTCATCTTGAAAGGTCATGGGGTATCGGTTGAAGAAGTACACCACTTCGCTTTGAGAGTCTTCTCTGTTTGAAGTGATTTGTCTGTTTGCTTTATCAATGGTGGCCTGTCCCCAAACAAATGGAAAATTAATCATTTTTCCATTTCTAAACTATAGATATTTTGACCTAAAAAGAAGCTAAACATACAATAGTATTTAATGTTTCAAAATGTATATTTTAGGGATTCAGTAATAATTAAGATTAGTAGAACATTATACTGAAAAATGATAGTATACATTATTATACTATATAATGATAGAGTGGGCAAGAAAGTCTATCAATTAAATAGCAGAAAAGTTAATAATTAGAAGGAAATAATATGTGTCTTATTTTGTGGGTTTAACATTCTGTGTGTATATTCCTAAAGCAATATCTAGTCTTTGCAAAGACTTTGAAATACAATACCATGTTTAAGAGAAAAGTAGAAAACAATACAAGGGTACCTTATACTTGTTTACAATATGGAGAATATCTTCTGACTTCATATTTTAAATCTTAAACTTTCCATCATTGGGAAAGTATGGGAAACACTAGATCTCAATGTAGAAAAATGAAGACTGAGGAAGGATATGACAGACATTTGAACTCAAGAAAGTTGTGTAGATTTGAATATGGATGAGCCTATTTAATGCATTTCGGACTCACAACCCTAGGGTATCATCACGAGGGTAGGTAATGTTAGGAACAACAAAATTAATAAATCTAATTGGTACTTACTAAGCTCATATGTAATACTTTTAGGGAATATCTTTGCTAAAGATTTATCAGAAAATAAAAACATAGAGGGCTTGTGAGAAGTTCAGATATTAATAGTTGATTGGTCTCCACTGATCGGTAAGGGAACCAAGGAATTCTTCCTCAGTACCGTTAAAGTTTTGCAGTAGTGGAGACAGATTTATACTGAAAAACAGTGCTTCCAAAGATAAACTGTTAACTGTGTAGTCTGATGCAAATGAAAACAGGCTGTGATCAATAATAATTTCCATACACATAAACATGGTCCTCTGTGATCCTGTTATTTACCAAGTTTGCAACTGTTCGCAGAGAAGCATTATAGATTTAACTATAGATTAACTATAAACTTAGTGGTGTAACTTCTGCAAATGTAATTTTATTACAAATACAAATATAATATGCACATTGAAGTTCATCATAAGAATTGAAAGGGTTCTCGTTATCAATTTCTACATTCAAATTATATTAACTCTGATCTGAAGAATGGAAAAAAATACGAACTTCCAAAGGAAGAAATGGATGAACCGACTCCTCTGCATTCTTCCCAGTATATATCCTTTTAATAGTAATTCTATAGTAGCTCAAAATAAGATACAGGCATACCACTGAGGTATTGTAGGTTCACGTCCAGATTATCACAATAAAGCAAATACTATAATAAAATGAGTCACACAAATTTTTTTGGTTTCTCAGTGCACATAAAAGTTATGTTTACACTATATTGTAGTCATTTGTGTGCAACAGCATTATGTCTAAAAAACAATGTGCATACCTTAAAAATATTTTGTGGCTAAAACATGCTAAGGATTGACTGAGAGAGTCATAATGTTTTGCTGATGGAGGGAGTTACCTCAATGTTGATCACTGTTCACTGATCAGTGTGGTTGTTAAGTTTGGGTTGGCTGTGGCAGTTTCTTAAAACAAGACACCAGTGAAGTTTTCCTCACTGATGGACTCTTCCATTCATGAAAGATTTCTTTGTAGCTTGTGATGCTGTTTGAATGCATTTTACCCACAGTAGAACTTTCAAAATTAAATCAATCCTCTCAAATGCTACTGTTCCTTTAAGAATTAAATTTATATAATAAATATTCTAAATGTTTTGTTCTCATTTTGACAATGTGCACAGTATCTTCACTAGGAGTAGATTCCATTTCAAGAAACCACTTTCTTTGCTCATCCATAAGAAATAACTCCTCATCTGTTTGAGTTTGATCTTGAGATTGCAGCAATTCAGTCACACCTTCAGGCTTCAGTTCTAATTCTCGTTCTCCTGCACAACTGTAGTTTCTTCCTCCCCTGAAGTCAAATTCATCCATGAGAGTTGAAATAAATTTCTTCTAAAGTCCTGCTAATATTGATACTTTGTCCTTCTCCCATGAATCACAAATGTTCTTAATGGCATTTAAAATGGTGAATCCTTTCCAGACGATTTTCAATGTACTTTGTTTAGACTCATCAGAGGAATCACTGTCTATGGCAGCTATTGTTGCATGGAATTTATTTCTTAAATAATAAGACTTGAAAGCCAAAATTACTCCTTGATCCATGGACTGCAGATGGATGTTGTATTAGCAGGCATGAAAACAACATTAATCTCCTGGTACATCTCCAACAGAGCTCTTGGGTGGCTAGGTGCATTGTCAGAGCAATAATACTTTGAAAGAAATATTTTTTTCTGACCAGTAGGTTTTAACAGTGGGCTTAAAATATTTAGTAAACTATGGTATCAATGGATGAGCTATTGTCCAGGCTTTTTTGTTCCATTCATAGAACAAAAGCAGAGAGGATTTAGCATAATTCTTAAGGGCTCTAGACTTTTTGGAATGGTAAATGAACATTGGCTTCAATTTAGAGTTAACAGCTGCATTAGCCCCTAACAAAAGAGTCAGCCTGCCCTTTGAAGCTTTGGTAGAAGACTGTTTTGTCTACATGGAGATGGCTTCTTTCCTCAAGCCTCATAAACCAATGTCTGCTAGCTTCAAACATTTTTTTTTTTCTGAAGCTATCTCACTTTGCTCAGCCTTTATAGAATTGAAGGGAGTTAGTGCCTTACTCTGGATTAGGATTTGGTTTAAGCAAATACTGTGGCTGGTCACCTATCCAGACCACTAAAACTTTCTTCGTATCAGCAATAACGCTGTTTTGCTTTAGTGTCATTCACGTGTTCACTGGAGTAGCACTTTTAATTTCCTTCAAGAACTTTTCCTTTGCATTCACAGCTTGGCTAACTGTTTGTTATAAGAGGCTTAGCTTTCGGGCTATTTTGGCTTTTGATATTCTTCCTGCCTAAGTTTAATCATTTCTAGCCTTTGACTTAAAGTGAGAGATGTGCGACTCATCCTTTCACTTGAAGGCTCAATGGCCATTATAAGGTTATTAGTTGGCCTAATTTTAATATTGTTGCATCTCAGGTAAGAGGGAGGTAGGAAGGGAGGAAGAGAAAGGAATGGCTGGCTGGTGAAGTACTTAGAATACATACAACCTTTATTTATTAAGTTTGCTATCTTGTATGGGAATAGTTCATGGTTTTCCAAAACAAGTACAATGGTAACATCAAAGATTATTGATCAAAGATTACCATAAGGGATATAATAATAATAATAAAAACATGCAATATTGTGAGAATTATCAAATTGTGACATAGAGACATGAACTGAGCACATGCTGTTGGAAAAATGTTGTGATAGACTTGCTCAATGTAGGGTTGCCACAAATGTTCAATTTTTAAAATTGCAGTATCTGCAAAGTGCAATAAAACAGAGTATGCTTGTATTTTATATTTTTGATACTATTATAAATGGAATTGTATTCTTGATTTCTTTTTTGATAGTTCATTGTAAGTGTACAGAAATGCTACTGATTTTTCTATGTTGATTTTATATCCTGCCATTTTACTGAATTTGTTTATTAATTCTAACAGTTTTTGAAGGTTTTTGATTACAAATTCAATCTCTTTTCTAGTTATAGGCCTGTAGAAATTTAATCTTTCTTCACGATTTGGTTTTGTTAAGTTGTATGTTTCTAGTATTTATCCAGTTCTTCCACATTATCCAATTTGATGTTGCATAATCATATTGTTCTTAGGAGTCTCTTATAATTCTTTGTTTTTCCTGTGGCATCAGTTGTAATATCTCCTCTCTCCTTTATGATTTTCTTTATTTATGTATTCTCTCTCTTTTCTTTACCCTAGCTGAAGGTTTTAAATTTTGTTGATTTTTTCTAAAAACCAACTCAGTTTTATTGATTTTTTTTCTAATGATTTTCTATTCTCTCATTTATTTCTGCTTTAATATTTACTTTTTCTTTTACTAGCTTTGGGTTTAGTTTGTTGCCTTGTTTCTCGTTCCTTAAGATATAAATTTTGGTTGTTTATATTGAATTTCTCTCTCTCTCTCTCTCTCTCTCTCTCTCTCTCTCTCTCTGTCTCTTTAATACATTCATTTATCACTATAAACATCCTTCTTAGTACTGCTTTTGCTGCATCCTGTAAATTTGTTATGTTGTGGTTTTGTTTTCATTTATCCCAAGATATTTTCTAGTTTTCCCTTTGATTTATTCTTTGACTTATTTATTGTTTGAATGTGTAATTACCCTCATTTGTGAATTTTCCATTCTTACTCCTGATATTTATTTCTGGTTTCATTCTATTGTGATCAGATAAGATGCTTAGTTTGATTTCCATCTTTTTAAATTTGTTAATACTTGTTTCTGACCTAACATGTGGTCTACCACTGAAAATGTTCTGTGTGCACCTGAGAAGAATGGGTGTTCTGCTGCTATTGGATGGAAAGTTCTGTGTGTGTGTGTGTGTGTGTGTGATAGATCCCTTTGGTCAACAATATTGTTCAAGTCCTCTGTTTTCTTATTGACCTTCTGTCTCTTGTTCTATCCTTTATTGAAAATGTGGTATTGAAATCTCCTGCTATGATTGTGTCATTATCTATTTCTCCTTTCAGTTGTGTCACTGTTTTATTCAAATACTTGGGAGCTCTGATGTTGCATGTAATAAAACTATTAAATCTTCCTGGTAGATTGACTCTTTTATCTTTATTTGTATATTTACCTTTACCAGTGAGCTTTATGCTTCCATATGCTTTCATGATGCTGTCTAGTATTCATTAATTTCAATTTGAAGAACTCTCTTTAGTATTTGTTGTAAGGCAGATCCAGTGGTGAAAAACTCTCTCAGCTTTAGTGTATCTGGGAAAGTCTTTATTTATCCTTCATCATTGAAGTACATTATTGCCTGATATAATATTCTTTGTTGACAGGTTTTTTTTTTTTTCTTTTAGCACATTGTATATATCATTCTACTCCCTTCTGTCTTGCAGACTTCGAATGAGAAATCCACTGATAGTTTTATGGATGCTCTCTCATATATGGCATGTGACTTTTCTCTTGCTGTTTTCAAATTTCTTTTGTTGGTTTTGATTTTTGACAATTTGATTATAATGTGTTTCTGCGTGGATTTTTCTGTTTGAAGTCCATTGAGTTTCTTAAAACTATTTTCTTTCTCAGATTTGAGAGGATTTTAACCATTCTTTCTTTCTCTTTAGTTTTCTTTTCTTTTCTTTTTTTTTTTTTTTTAGACAGAGTCTAGCTCTGTCACCCTGGGTAGAGTACAATGGCATCATCATAGCTCACTGCAACCTCAAACTCCTGGGCTCAAGTGTCCTCCTGCCTCAGCCTCCCAGAGTGCTAGGATTACAGGAGTGAGCCACTGCACCAAGCCCTAGTCATTATTTTTTTAAATAAGCTCTCTACTCATTTCTCTTTCTCTCTTCTCCTTCTGGGAAATTAAATACTGTGTATATTGGTCTGCTTGATGGTGTCACATAAATCCCTTAGGCTTTCTTCACTCGTTTTCATTTTATTTTCTTTCTGCTGTTCTGACTGCATAATTTCAAATGACCTGTCTTTGAGTTCACTGATTCTTCCTTAGCTTGTTTAAGTCTGCTGTTGAATACCTCTAGTGAATTTTTCAATCCAGTTATTACATTCTTCAGCTCCAAAATTTATGTTTTAAAAAAATGTATTATCTATCTTTTTGATGATATTCTCATCATTTTCATGAGCCTGTTGAACATCTTCATGACAGTTATTTTGAATTCTTTGTCAGGTAATCTTTATACCTCCATTTCTTTAGGATTGTTTTCTGGAAATTTATTTTGTTCTCTTGATAGGGTCATGTTTCTCTGTTTCTTCATGTGATATGCAACTTTGTGTTGGAAATGGTGCATTTGATAAACAAACAACAAACAAACAAACAAAAGTCTCCCAGTCTTTATGAATTGGCTTTATACAAGGAGATTCCTTTAGTAGTGAACCCACCTAGAGATTATAGATGCCTTTGAATCCTTTTCTGTTGATGAGTATTCTCTGGACTTGTACATGTAAATTTCCAATTAGAAGGATTTACTGGTTTATTTTTTCAAGAGCACATTTTAAGCTATTGTCTACACTACTTCAGGTTCTCTGAAGTTGCCACTATCTGCTTATGTCTCTTTTGTTCTTAGCATTCCCCCAGTTTTCTAGAATATGTCTGTATTGTATGCACTCTGAGTCAGACAAGGCAGAAACAAAATCTCCTGAGCAGAATCTTGAAAAGTTGGAATGCTAAAAGAATGATTTTCTTTTCTCTTTTCCTGACAAAGGGAGAATTCACTCAGCTGCATTGGCCTCTGTCTGTTGTATTGCAGGTCCTCTTGAGTAGCAAGCCACCCAGCTATCTTTTGCTCTCAGTGGCCTCCAGTCATCTAGAGTATGCTGGGTCCTGTCAGCACTCTGAGACAGGCATCCAATCTCTTGGGTAGTCCCCCCCAAAAAGCTGGAATTTTGGACACATGCTCCATAAAGAAAAGTTGGCAGTTGGGGGTTTTCTTCCACTTGTTCTCTGCTGAGATAGTGGGAGGGACTATAGTGAGTATGTTCTAGTCAAGATTATTGCTTTTGCTTTCATCAACCCTGATCTGATACTTCTCCTAATGAGCACTTAGACTTAAGCAAGACAGGAACCATTCCCTTGGGCAGGCCCCCCAAAATGAAATATTAGACATATCTTAAAATTCTTCTCTTTCTCTCCCTAGGTAGAAGCAGGAAGCTGGGAGTCTTCCCCAAATCATGCTGCTCTCAGCTGGGGGAAGGGACTGTGGTGAGTGAGTGAGTACATGCTAGACCAAACTATTGTCCTTGTTGTCAGTGACTCCTAGACTGGCATCCTTTCCTGTCAGCACTTAGATTCAGGCAATACAATCACCAGCCTCCCAGACAGGTCCCCATCCAGAAAAGAGTCAGAACATTGGCTGCATGGTCCATTTTTCTCTTTGCCCCCCCTGGGAAAAGTGAAGAACTCAGAGTTCCCTTCCAATCACACCATGCAGTGCCTGGGGGATGATGGTGAGTGCCAGGAATTTTCCTACCAGCTTCAAAGTGGCTGGTTTCATTCTCACATGGTGTGCAGAAGCCTCTTAACTGGTTGTGAAATTCTCACAAAAAGAATTGATTTGTGTATTGTTGTGTTTGTGGTTACCTGGGGGAAAAGAGAGTTTGTGGCTTCTTATTCTGCCATCTTCTATATTAATTTTTAAGTGGTAATTTTTATCATTGATTTTTAAAACTAACATTTCAAATAACATTCCAAACACTGTTTATTAAATCAAATAGTGGAGTTTTTAGAAATGAGTTGTGACTGGAAATCATTGCATTCTGTTTTATAGTAATCACATTCTCTAAAGCCAATACCTCAAATAATTGCATATGCACTGTAAAACACCCCCTAGTATTATTCCGTTAAGTTTTAAAAATGCTAAAATGGGAAGTCTACTTAAAACATATTGGTTATATGACATGATACTGTTTTATATAGGTCTTTATTCACCTCTTTATTGGTAATTCATAGGAGACAAAACTAAATACCAATGGGGTTCTTTTTCTTTTTCTTGTTTTTTTTAATAAATGAATCCAGGGGAAGAAATAAGGCAATAAATTCTCTAATTGTGTTTGTAACTGGAGTCCTGAATGATAGGGAAGCTGGAGTAACACAATTTCTAGTGCTGTGAAATGCATAGTTCGAGAAACATTTTTCCATTAAAAAAATTCTCCAACAGCTTCTGAAATGTTTTAATTAAAAGTAAGTGTGGTTTTAGGCCAATCATAAAACTATTATGTTCTATATTTTCTGCCATGCATAATTTAAAGTAGAGAGTAAACTTGATAGCTTAGGAGATCTAGTTTGGCCCTGAAATTTAAATCAGCCAATTAAAGTCTTCTAAACATATACCTAAGTTGCAGAAAGTGAACATATAAAACTTACATGGCAAGACATATTAAAAGGTGAAGGAGAGGAAATTACAGTAATCCTAAAGAAATAATATTTTAGCCAAAATAAAGAAGCAAAGTGAAAAAGTGGTTTAAAAAGTGGCAATGATTCGTGATGTAGATGGAAAATAAAAGGCAAACAGAAGAACACAGATAAGAAATTTATAATGTTAAAAATTAAAATTAAACAAAAGAATGAAATGTTAGCATTTGTAACAATGTTAATTGGATATTGTTCACCAAGTTGAAAATAAATAAATTTAAGTGAATGCTGATTTAATAGTTTCATAGGTTAATGATTTCTTAGAGTGTTTTTTTTTTTCTTTTTTTGCTAAGTTTTCCACCACTCAACACCAAATTGTCCTGCTGACTACCAATTGACAAGGCCCTTAGCCAATGAAACCTCATTAGATTGAAGTATTCTATCCATGGAATAAAGTTCTGACCCTTAGGGCACAAGGTTGTTTTTTGCAGCCTGCAAATCCTGCTATTTTTTCCAAAGGGAACCTTTCATGGGGTCATGTACATGAGAAAAAGAATTTAAACATTCTCTTTTTTCAGTCCAAAGGTTTCTTTATTTGAAAACTTTAAAAGTTTTTCACTCCTTTAGGGAAATTCTATTTCAACTTTCTAAGTAGTCTTTTAGGATTTTTGAGAATGGGCTTGGGGAGGAGAGAGATAGGAGGGAGGAGAAAATAAAATACCCATTTAGTTTAAATAAAATCTATTGAAGATTTGTTTCTAAAAATTCCAGTTCCCAATATAGTCCACAAAGTCCCTTTTTTTTCTTTTGACAGTTTCAATAAGAGAATAAACAGACAAACTTGACTTCTCAACTGTTTAGCTGTCCATTGAGGTTTGGATAACACATAGAGAGGATAACACTAAGAAGTAACAGCTAACTTCAAATATGTTTGCTCTCAGGATAGTTGCAGAATTTATTTTCATGGAGCTTCTGAATTACTAGTATATCCCCAGTGTAGCAAAATTCCAAATTTAAAATGACAGTTGTAGATAATAATTAAAGTGAAGTATGGTGTGTGTGTGTCTATTTGTGTTTATTTATTCAATTTTAAATAACTGAAATGACAAATAACCAACAACATTGAATAGTTTAGAGCTTTATAATACTGAATCAACACAATTTAGAGCTCTATAATACCAGATGAACATGAAATACCCCCAACCACACCCAAATTTCAAAAGAAAATTTCCAACATTTGCACTATTGTAGAGCATAGTGTCTTCTGGGAAAATAATATACATATTTTTCATATATTTTTCTAAAACCCTAATACTAAAACCAAACAAGAACTGCAAAGGAAAACAAAACTCTAATCTCATTTATAAACCTCAATGTAAATAAATTCTAGAAAAAGTAAGTCAAAGTCAGCTGCATATTAAAGAATAATGCACTATATACAAATGCAGTGCCTTCCTATCTGTTGATAGGGCTGTTGCACATTACTTTTCAGTGGCAAAAAGTAACAGGGAGAGTGGTTTAGTTGTAGTCCTTGGTTGTTGGAACTACAATAATTTCAATCCAAATGGCAAGCCTCAAAGGAATGGAATCCCCCACCTTTCCATACATGTGCCAGTCTTGGCAGCAATATACAATGGGTAGAAAACAAAACAAATAGGGATCTAGTAAAAGTGTTTTATTTACAGTTGGTACAGGATTACTGCAAAAAACAGGTCAAAAGAACCATGGATATTTGCTTGCTTGAATTTATAGTTATTCAAAGCCACTACTCCCATATTTTTGGTTCCTCTTTTGAAGTCAACAACTAAGTTTTAAACCAGTGCCTAACACAGGGAAACCAGTATAACCCCCAAGATGTTTCCAAACTGCTATCCATGATCATGCTTGTCTCACTACAATATGGTTTTATCTAGGATTTTGGCCCAGGCTATTTAGGACTAGTCTGCTTTCCTTTAACCACCATACATCAAGCAAACCTTACTCCACTAGTGGTGCAGTGATTATTACTATTCGAGTGAAGAATAAGACAATGTGAGCCAAACCAGTTATACTATTCATTTTGTACTTGTAGAAATAATCAATGCCTTAAAAAGAATAAAGTAAAAATCACAAAATTTAGAAAGAAATAAATGGACACCCATGATATAAATCTACTTAAAAAACAAAAATGTATCAAGTGAATCAACATAGAAAATAGAAATAATGCAAGAGTTTAACAGGTTGCCACATAAAAGATCAACATAGGAAAGCTGGTAGATTTTTGTATATTTGTTGTGAATAGAGTTGCCATATAAAATATAGGATGCTCAGTTACATATGAATTTAAGATAAGCAATGAATAAATTTTTAGTAGAGATACAATCCAATACTGCATGGGATAAATTTGTACTAAAATTTATTCATCATTGCTAAATATGACAATCTTAATTATGAAAAATGTTATATATACTTATGAATATATAAACATATTTACATGCATACATATTTATGTAAATATAAATATTTCTGTCCTGTGCTCACCACACAGCTTAAGAAACAGTACATTGCCAAATATTTTAAATTTCACTCTGTGTGTCTTATAGTGTAACTCCATCCTTCCACCTCTAGATGACCAATATACTGAAATAATTATTCTTATACTTTTTAAATAAAATCTTACCAATCTCAAATGCATCTCTACATAATGTATTATTCCCTTTTACATGTTTCTAAAAATAGTATAATAATGGTTTTGTACGGGCTATATTCTTGATTTATTTTTGGCAAAAAAATCCATGCATATTTCAATATGCAACAGGAATTCATTATTCAATGCAATAGAACATATAATTTGAATGTACCAAGAATTATTAATGTACTCTACTCCTTATAAGAACAATATATGGTTTATAATTTGTTTATATCTTTTCCTAAGTTTGATATATTTAAGACATAATACTGCATATGTTATATATTCAAAGTACATAAATATATAAAATTCAAGGTATGCATATACATACAAATATATATGCATACCTTGAATTTTATATACAGTATTCTCCCCTTATCTGCAGACCACATGTTCCAAGAGCCCCCCAGTGGATTCCTCAACCACAGATAGTCCTGAACCCTATATATATTGTTTTTCCTATATCATGCACACCTATGATAAAATTTAATTTATAAATTAAGCACAAGAGGTTAACAATAAATAAGAAAATGGAGCAATTATAACAAATTAAATAAAAGTTATGTGAATGTGGTCTCCTCCTCTCTCCATCTCTCTCTCTCTCTCAAAATATCTTATTGTACTGTATTCACCTTCTGCTTGTGATGATGTGAGATTATGCAATGCCTAGGTGATGAGATGAGGTGAGGTGAATAAGGTAGGAGTTGTAGTGCTAGGCTACTGTTGATCTTCTTAAAATATGTTACAAAGAGGATCATCTGCTTTTGATGATCCTGGATCATCAAGCTGTGATGATATCTATGACTATATGCAGGTACTGGATAGGCTGAACAAAAGGATGATTCACATTCCAGGCAGGACAGACATGATGGTGCAATATTTCATCAGGCAACTCAGAATGGCACACAATCTAAAACTTCTGAGTTACTCATTTCTGGAATTTTCTATTTAATATTTTCAGAGTGCAGTTGACTGCAGTGGTAACTGAAACTGCAGAAAGCAAAAACTTGTATAAGCGTATGAATATGCATGTGAGCATACTGACAATTTCAAGATATGCGCACACTTTGAAATGAGTTCATTAAGGGACTCGTGTGTTTAACTTCATAAGATGATGTCTTAGTTTGGTCAGGCTGCTATGATGAAAAGGCATAAACTGGATAGCTTATAAATAATATAAATTTTATTTCTCACAGTTATAGGAGTTTCCCAGGAGGCTGGGAAGCCTAAGATCAATGTGCAGGCAAATTTGGTGTCTGGTGAGGGCCTGCTTTCAGGTTTATAGACAGTACATTCAAGCGATGTCCTAACATGGTTAAAGAGGGAAGGGGTCTCCTTTGACCCTTTTTAAAAAGGCACTGTAGAACCACAAAAACCCAGAATAGCCAAAGCAATCATGAGCAAAAGAAACAAAGCTGGCAGTATCACACTACCTAATTTCATACTATACTATAAAGCTGTAGTAACTAAAACAATATGGTATCGGCAAAAAAAAATAAACACATTGACCAATGGAACATAACAAAAAGCCCACAAATGAACCCATGCATGTAAGGTCAACTCATTTTTGACAGAGGTTCCAAGAATACACAATGGAAAAAGGACAGTCATTTCAATAAATGGTCTTGGGAAAACTGAATTTCCACATGCTGAACAATAAAATTGTACCATTATCTCATACTATATTAAAAAATCAACTCAAAATGGATTAAAGACTTAAATATCGCACCAAAACTCTGAAAGTATTAGAAGAAAACATAGTGGAAAATTACACTACATTGGTCTGGGCAATTATTATTTCAATTTGACCCCAAAAATGCAGGCAACAAAAGCAAAAATAGACAAATGTGATTACATCAAACTAAAAAGCGTCTGCACAGCAGTGTGCAGAGATAATTGTTAATCATTAGGGAAAAACAAATTAGAACCACAATGAGATATGACTTCACATTATTAGAATGGCTTTTCTCATAAAGATGAAAGATAACAAATGTTGGTGAAGATGTTGAGAAAAGGGAACCCTCGCGCACTGTTGGTGAGAATGTAAATTAGTACAGCCATTATAGAAAAACACTATGAAAGTTCCTCAAAAAACTAAAAATAGAATTACCATATGATCCAGAAATTCCACTTCTGGAAGTGGAATTTCACCCAAAATATTTGAAATCTGTTGAAGAAATATCTGCACTGCAATGTTTACTGCAGCACTGTTCATAGTAGCTAAGATATGAAATCAACCTAAGTATCCATCACTGGATGAATGCATAAGAACATGTGGTGTACATACACAACAGAATACTATTTAGCCTTTAAAAAGAAAGAAATTCTATAATTTTTGACATCATGAATGGAATTAAAGAACATTATGCAAAATGAAATAAATCAAGCACAGAAAGACAAATACTACGTGTTCTCATTTTTATGTGGAATCTAAAATAATCAAACTCAAAGAAGCAGAGAGAAGAATGGTGGTCACAGAGTTTGAGGGTTGGGGGAAATAGGGTAATGATGGTAAAAGAGTACAAAATCTCAGACAGGAGAAATGTGGGGTATTTTTTTCCTTTTTTATGAGTTCTATTGCACAGCATGTTGAACATAGTAAAATACTGTACATTTCAAAATTTCAAATGTCCTCTCAACTAAAATGTTAAGTATTTGAGGTAATGAATATGTTACCTAGCTTAATTTAATTATTCCACATTATATTCATAAATTATAGCATCATTTTGTACTCCATAAATTTATACAATTATAAATTTTTAATGTACAATAAAAAAATCAATAAAAGGCACTAATCTCTTCATGAGGGTCCTACCCCCGTAATCTAATCAGCAACCAAAATTCTCACCACCTTTTGATGGGATATAAACATTCAGGCTATAGCTCCAGAGAAACCCCTTGCTTCTTCCACCATGTGAGGGCAGAGCTAGAAGGAATCACCCATGAACCTAGAAAGCGGACCCTCACCAGGCACCAAATTATAAGGGCACGAATGTCATTTGTGAGGGTTCTACCCACATGACCTAATCCTCTTCCAATAGCCTTATCTCCTAGTATCATCACCTTGGGGGTTATGATTTCAACATATGAATTCTGAGAAGATACAAACGCTCAGGTCCACTGCAAATAATGAACATTCTTTTTTTTTTTCAAAATTGCACCAATTTACACTATAAGTGAGCTCGTGTTTGTGAATGTTTTGCCACATTCTCACTAACACATTTCTTCAAGCAACAATACTTATGGTATGCCTTCTGTGTACTAGGTGCTGTAGTAGAAGCTACTTTTCTTTAAACAAACTTTTGCCTGGGAAAATTTTTAAATTTACAGAAAATTTACAAAAATACAGAGAATTTCTGTTTTTCCCTCTCCCATGATCCCCTAGAAGATACATATTTTAATATTTGCCAATATGATGGATATGAAATGGTATCACATTTTATTTTTGCTAAATACTGTTATATTAAGACTTCTAGATATTATATATGTACATCTATATGTATTTATTTATGGGACAATTGTGTTTCCTTTTTGTGAAAGTTCTATTATGCATTTTGAGAATTATTTTTCCATTGATTTGTGTTTTTTGGTTTATGAAATTATATAAAAATATAAATCCCTTTCAGTTGACTTTTTGCAATACATTTTCCTGGCATAATATTTGTCTTTTAATTCTATTTTTAAAAAATTTTTAAATATTTGTCCTCAATCTCATTGTCATGAACAAATTTTGTAATGTTGAGCAAACCTTGCTTATCTGAAATTAATTGATCATGACGTACTATGTTGTATATGTATGGTTACATTCAGTTTGTTAATATTTGGTTAAATATTTTCATCTATATTTATGAGTGTCCTTGTCTGATGTTGGTGACAAGGTTGTTAACAACATAAGTTGCAGAGTGTTTACTTTGCTTTATATAAGATTGAAAATACTTGCTTCTTGAAAATTTAATAGAATGTGCATTTAAAATGATCTAGGCTTTGTTTTTCCTTTGTGAGGAGATTTTAAACTAGAGATTCAAGTTCTTTCAAAGTAATAGGACAATTCAGATACAGTACTTTTTCTTGAAAACATTTTGGTTATTTACAATTTCTCAAAGCTTTTTAATTTCACCTAATATTATAATGTGTTGATACATAGTTATTTACGATATTACATATATATGTTAGAGACAGGGTTTCGCTCGGTTGCCTAGGCATGATCATAGCTCACTGTAGCCTTGAACTCCAGGGCTCAAGTGATCCTTCTGCCTCAGCCTCCCGAGTAGCTATGACTACAGGCGTGTGCTACCATGTCTGGCTAATCTAGCTTTTTTTGATAAAACTGTTTTTAAGCTTTTAAAAATATTCCAATATTTATCTTCTGCCTTATATCTTTTTAATTGATTATCGTGTGAGAGGTTTCTCACTGTTATTATTCTATCCACAGAAATTTTAATGTTGTTGACTTTTTTCATATATCATTTTGTTTCACTAATTTCTGCTTTTAATCCTTCCTTCTATGTTATAAGTATTATCCCCTTCTTTTTCTCTTTTTTAGTTTCGTACTTCTTTAAGTTAGATGCTTGCTCATTCATTGTTAACCTCTCTTTCTTTCTAACAAAGATATCCAAGGCTATATATGTATTTATCTGTAAATATTTCTGTAGCTGCAGAGCATGCATTTTATCACTCCATTCTAAGTATATTTTTTGTAATTAAACGTATTATGACTTCACCCATAAATTATTTAGATGTACGTTTTATTAAAATTTAAAATGTATAAGCTGTTTTTATGCATGGTCTAGATACTATATTTAACAGTGTCATGGTCAGTAAATGTGGTGTATGTGCTAAAAATTCTTCAAAATGTGACTTGGTTTATGGTCTAGAATATGATCAATGTTCTTGAATGTACCCTGGTACCAAAAGAAATATGTAATATACTGTGTGTGTGTGTGTGTGTGTGTGTGTGTGTTTGAAAAAGAGAAAGAGAGAAATGTTATGAATATTTATTGAGTATATTGATATTGGTCTGTTTGATATTTGACTAACCAAGAGAAATTATGTAAAATTCCACTAAGATTGTGAATTTCTCAACACGTCTTTCTACTTTTGGCTCTATTGAAGACAGTTTATAAGGGGCATGCTGGTGAATATATTTGGATTACTCTCACTCTGTTCTAACATTTTATCTCTCATGCATTTCTCCCAATTGCTCTCTTCTTGCTTCATGTTTCTTTCTTTCTATTGTTTTCTTTAGTTCTTTTGTTTGTTTTTAGTTTCCTGGTTATAACTTTTATCTCTCTACTTGTTATAAGATTGACTTCTATTAACTTAGTAACTACCCTAAAAATTATGTCATTCATATTTAAAATAAAAGTATGTAAGAGGGAATTTATTGATGTCTATAGACATTCTTCTCCTTCCCCTCAATCTAATACTTTAGACTTATTTGAATCAGAATGCCAAATTTAGTATATTATTCATTAAAATACTCCACAATACAAACATCCTTTTTATCCTATCATACAATGTGTTGCTTATTATTTAACCACAAATTCACCATTTTTAAAAATCAGCATTCCTTCTAGTATCTCAGACTTTTCTACTGTGATGATTTTCCATCTTCCTGATGTACATTTTTAGAACTATCTTTAATGGGTATAAATTTTTTGTTTGTCTGCGAAATGTCTGTATTTTGCTCCACATATTTAACTGAGGTTACATTTCTTGGCTGACAGTTCTTTTTCTCAGCGTTTTTTATATCTTGTTCCATTTGCTTCTATACTTGCTGTTGACAATTCTGTCAATTTTTGTTTCTTTGTAAGAAACATTTTTGTCTTACTCTCTTTATAATTTTAAAATATTTTCTTTATCTTTAGTGTTTTCCAGTTTAAGTTTGATATGTCTAGATGTGTGTTTCTCACTCTTCTTATAATTTTTGATGAAACAAAAAATCATGCTTCCTAGTTTTAGGATATGGAAATGAAAGTAGATATTAATAAAATATTTACATTTCTATATGTCTATAATTAGTATTATATTATTTAGTATTTATTTTTATATTTAAATAAATTTAAATATTTGTTTAAATTTTAGAATACAATTTAAACATTTTTAATTTTAGAATAAAATTTAAATATTATGATAATTATGTGAAGACAAATATAATAATTTGATTCTGTAGGATAGGGTTATAGAAAGAAGCACATGCAGATAGATAATTGGGAAGGGTTTTCAGCATCTTTCTCCTTTGAAAATTTGAAACTGGACATGAGATGCTTCAATACAGTTGACAAGGTTAATTTATTTGTATGTAAATCTAATTGCAGCCATGGGAATGGAATAGAGCTCCTAAAAACTTTTGCAGAGTGAAAAAAGAGAGGCTCTAGGATAGAAGCAAGGATTTGCGGGAGTGCAGAGCCAAAAGAGATTTAAAGGGTCTGGCAAGAAATAAATTAAGAGAGCATTATATCATCAAAGAAAAAGAAAGAGAGATTTTTCAACAAGGCAAGAAATATTCAAAGGGAGGAAAGAAGCAAATAAATTATACTGGGAGGTTCTTTTTGACCTACTTCTCAGGGGAGGTTCTTTCGATCTAAGTAGAGATTTCTTGGGTTCATGATAGAAACAAATGTGTGAGTTTCACTGATAAAGAAAAAGGCTGTACATTATACAACAAATCCTCGAATCTGTTCATAACCCTGCAAGATACATCCTTCAAAGTGTATATATTCCCCTTGGACCAGTGGCATCTGTAAACTTGTTCGAAATGCAAAATTTGGGGTTCCATTCTAGAAAAAAATTAATCAAAAAGTCTGAGGTAGTTTCCACCCAAGTCCTTTAGGTGATTTTGATGCCCACTGAAGTTTGAGAGCCACTGCTCCAATAGAAAGCAATATTTGACAAAGTTCTTAAGCTAGTGTCTTGCTATATAATGCTAAACATCACATAATTTGTCATCCTCCATATTTTATAAGTCATTGAAACTTTTCAAGTCTACATTTTAAACATTACTTGAATTAATCTTTCTCTTTCTTTTTTCTATTTAATTGTCTCATTTTAAGAATGCAGTGTATTTGGCATCGACTATGATTATAAATTTATGTATTATACCTGAACAAGTTTTTAAAAAAATCTTGCATTAGCATTAATATTTTATAAATAATTTTTAAATGAAGTTATTGTATACATATCACAAAAGATTATAAGATGATGTTTGTCATGCATCTTAAGAAATAGCCCAACTTCAATTTCTTTGAAGGCTTTTATGTGTTCGTTTCTAATCATATTATCCTATAGCTAAGAATAAAAATTATTCTATTTATTATTCCCTTATTCATTTTCATTGTACATCTATATGTATAGCTTCATCACATATAAGAGTATAGATGGAGATGTGAATAAAAAAATAAAATATACTGGTATGTAGAACATTCAGAATGCAGCTCATGTAGAGAAAGCATTCAATAATTGATAATCTGCAAGGCAACTAAGTTAATCAGAAAGCCGTAGATTAAAATCCAGTCTTTGCTACTTGATAACTATTAATAGTTAATCTTTGGAATATTCCATAATCTTTTTTTTTAATTTAATTTATAGACTAGAGCCCCAGTCCTTTTTACTTGTAAATAAAATTAAAAATAAGTCAGGTAAGTATATGTTCTATATGCTGTTCATTTAGTCATGTATTTATTCATCAAACATTTATGTATGTCGAAAATATGCATGATTCCTGTTCCATAATCTTTTGAATCTCATTTTCCTTATCTGTCAAATGATTATAATATTACTTACCTCAGAGCTCTGTGTGGATAACTGAGTTAACAAGCACAGCACTTGGATAATTTTCTAACAAAAAGACTTTGGATGGCACACAGGCTCAGTAACCAATCTTCAGAGAGCGATGGAGTGATAGAGAGGTGGGACCAACTGGTCTCAGATCATTCGCTATTGTATGTCCTGCTCCTAGAAGAGTAATTGGTGTCTGAGTGCTTAAGTATTAGTTGAAAGAATAAATTCTCACCACTCTTTTCTTTCCAATTAATCTTTAATGAGACATAACATTATTTGGCATTGAATAAAATATATCTCTCCTCTTACCAGTGAGGATGAGCACTTTGTCAATGCTTTTGTGCTGTTGAAATGCTTCTTTTTATCCTTTTTCTGTTTTTAAGTAAAACTTTTGAAGTTAATTATATTTTATAGAAATGTGCTCAGATCTTAAGTTGCCAAGCAACTTGATAACTTTTCACAAAGTGAGAATTGTATAATCATCACCTAAATCAAGGAATTGAATATTGCCATAAACACCCCAGGTGGTAATTACTTCCCTTCTCTTCAAATTTAACCATTAGTAATTTTCATGTTTTCAAACTCATATACTATGTATTCGTTTGTGTCTGACTTCTTTCATTTGAGAACCTATTTGAGACTAATTTACACTGTGGGTTATTAAAAAAAACCTTAATTCTCCTTTTAAAATATTATAATGATAATAATTCATAATTTATCAATTTTGAAGTAGTTTGCAATTAATGTTCACTATAAAACTAAGGCTGCTATGAGATTTCTTGCAATATATTTTGTAATTGTATATAAGAACACATTCTGTTGACTATATATTTAGGAGTGGAATTGGTTTGCTGTTGGGTTTGCTTATGTTTTGATTTATTACATATTCCCAAGCAGTTTTCCGAAGTGATTTTTTTCTAATTTTTATTTGTCTATAGCTGCATTTATTTTGCCTTTATCATTGAATGATAGTTTAACTTCTAGCTCTTTGAATGTATTATTTCTATAATTTCTTTGTTGCTCTTGAGAGACCTGCTGTCGATCTAACAGTTTCTTTGTGGGCAATGTTTTTTTTTTCTTTCTATTTTTATAAGTACAATTGATTCTTGAACAAAATAGGTTTGAACTTTGCAGGTCTACTTACACATGGATTTTTTTCAACCAAAAGCATATGAAAATACAGCATTATTGGGATGTGAAACCCTCATATGTGGTGGGGCAGCATCTGGCACATACAGGTTCCGCTGGACTGACCGTGGGACTTGAGTATGTGCAGATTTGGGTGTACAACCAAGTCCCAGCAAATACCGAGGGACAAGTGTACTACATTTTGTTGTTTTATTACAACGTGTCTCATGATTTTGTAAGATTATTAAACCTGAGGATGTATATCTTCCATTAGTTCTAATAAAGTCCCAATTATCTCTATAAAAATAACTTCTCTTCAAAATAACAAAACCCATATATGACAAACTCACAGCCAACATCATACCAAATGGGGAAAAGTTGAAAGCATTCCCCTGAAGCACTGGAACAAATCAAGGATACCCATTTTTTCAACTTCTGTTCAACATAGTACTGGCAGTCCTAGCCAAAGCAATCAGGCAAGAGACTAAGGCAGCTGAATCTGAAAAAAGGAAGTCAAACTATTCTTGTTTGCCAATGTTATGATCTTATACCTAGAAAACCCTAGGAACTCCTCCAAAGACTCCTAGAATTAAAAAATGAGTTCAGTGAAGTCTTAGGTTACAAAATCAATGTACATGAATTAGTAGCATTTCTATACACTAACAACAAGCAAGCGGAAAACCAAATCAAAAACTCAATCCAGTTTACAATAGGTGCAAAACAAACAAACAAACAAACAAACAACAACAACAAAATCCTTGGAATATACTTAACCAAGCAGGTGAAAGAATTCTACAAGCAGAACTACAAAACATCGATGAGGTACCACCTTACCCATATGTTCATTGCAGCACAATTCGCAATTGCAAAGATACGGAATCAACCTAAGTGCCCACCAGTGGGAGACTGTATAAAGAAAATGTGGTACGTATACTGTAAAATACTACATCTATTTTTCCTCCATGTTTGCATTTTTAGTAATTTTTCAGCTCTAATCTGTCCACTCATGCTATCATTTATTATGTTTATTTTTCTGTTTAAACTATCCATTGAAGTTTCGATTTCTATTAATACTCTGTTTTTATTATTTCCCAAATTTTCTAAGGTTATTTTTACATCTTCCTGGCTATTTGATAGCTTTTCATTTCAAAAATTTTAACACAATTTTATATTTATTTTATCACATTAAATATACTTTTATATAATCTTACCTGAGATTATCATCTGACTTTTCAACAAGAATAATTTTGCTGCAAGCTCTTGTATACTCTGGTTAACATTTTGTACATGTTGAGACTAGAAATTCCTCAGGGCTTCATCTTTCCAAATATGGTAAGCCCCAGATTCTATCCCTCCAGAGATGTTTTTACATTTGTTTCCATTAGATGTCTTAAAACGTTTGCAGAAAGAACAACTTTCTTAGGTTATTTTCTCTTTTTATGTGTTTCAATACCACTGGGAAACCAAATTTTCAAACAAGAGTATTTACAAATGATTGGGAAATACTTTACTTTTTTCTTTCTTTCTTTCTTTTTTTTTAATTTTTTTTTAGCACCTAGACGAAGCCAAGTCAGAGAGGTTTCCTTCTCATCTCCCATTCCTAATGATAGACTTTTTTTCAGTCCAGGCTTTCACTGAACATGTTGTTATTCACATATCCTGGATTCATGTAAAAGTCTTTTCAATTACAACTTCCTCATTGAATTTGCCCAAGGCCTTTCTCCTGTATTGTGCAAGCCTTTATTTCCAAGTCCCTTAGTTACAATGATAGGCAAGAGTCCCCAAGGGTAGGCAAAATCTTAGCATTTACCAGCAGCTCAAATTTTTAATTTTTTCTCTTTCCACCCTTGGATGTTTACCAATACTCCCTTCTGAATTCCGTTATGAAGCTAAAAAAAAAAAAAAAAGTTTGTGTTTTAAGGAGCATTTTAATTTTTGGCAATAGGGACTTTTCTGGCTTTCTAGTCCATAACATTTCCAGAAATAAAATACTCTCAGCAGTCTTAAAGGTCTTTTGGTATCAGACTGTTTCTGATTTCCCTTGCTATTCTTCCTATTAGCTATTCTTGCTATTCCTTTGCAAGCTGCCAAGTAAATGGTAGCCAACAAATATCCATTTCTTGTTGAGAGATGAATAAAATGGACTGATTTATTTAGGGTACCATATATAGTTCATTAATGTTAGAGAATAAGATTAAGTCTGGTATCAGAAGCTAAATATGAAGAAGTAGATAGCAATTGCACAGAAATAAGTCTTTTATGTAATTTGAGGAACTTGATTTTAATTCAGGAGGAATATCACTGAAGGGTTTAGGATTGACTGATATTATGACAGGTGGCTCATAGAAGAGGACCATATTTTGGTTCTCCAGAGAAACAGAACTAACAGGACTATCTCTCCTATCTCTATTTCTTTATATATAGATATAGATACACAGATATATATATACATATATATATATAGAGAGAGAGAGAGAGAGAGAGAGAGAGATGGAATTGCCTCATGTGATTGTGGGGGCTGGCATGTCTAAAATTTGTAGGGTGGCCTGGCAAGGCTAGAAATTCAAGGTAAGAGGTGATGTTGCAGTCTTGAGCCTGGAATACACAGGGCAGGTCAGCAGGAGGAAAACTCAGGCAGAGTTTCTATGTTTCAGTCTTGAGGCAGAATTTCTTTTTCTTATGGAAACTTCAGTCTTTGCTCTTAAGGCCTTCAACTAATTAGATGAGGACCACCTACATTAGGGAGGGTAACCTGCTTTAGTCAAAGTCTACTGATTATAAAGGCAAATCACATCTCAAAAACATCTCCACGGTAATATCTAGACTGGTATTTGAACAAACAACTGGCCACTATAGCCTAGCCAAGTTTACACATATAATTAACTATTATAACAGCTGAGCCTGGGTGCAAACAAAATGAAACAAATCAAAACAAACAAAATCAGAAGTTAATTTTAATAGTCCAGGCCAGAGAAGAACAAGGGCCGCATCAAGATAGATTAATAAAAGAAAAACAAAGAATTATATATTTGTAATAATATAATTCAGAATTTCCCAGTGTGAGAGATAACATAAAGGATCAAGTTTTCAAAGCAAAGGCATATAATTCAGAGATTTTTGCCTAGTGTCAAGCTTTGCTGATAAATCGTAAAATAATCTCCAAGCACAGGCAAAGAAGTGGAAGGACTGAGAAAGCCAATCTAGTTCCCAAGGTCCCATCTTGTCATAAAAAGAAGTTCTCTAGCTCAGATTTAACATGTTAGATATTTAATCAATGTATGGAGTTATATATCTTACACAAGATGGTGACATTTTGTTGATAAAACATCTCCATTTTATAGTTAGTTACACAGCTTATGTAGTATTTTCCATGTCTTATAAATCCACTATTTCTAGGTTGATTTATGATCAGCCATCCTAAACAGCCCAAATACTATGAATCAGATGATGAATATTCCTTTAGTAAGGGTTGTTATGGACTGAATATTTGTGCTCCCTTCAAATTTGTATTTTGTAATCCTAATCCCCAATGCGATGGTATTTGGAGGTGGGATCTTTGGGCATGATTAGGTCATGAGGGTTGAGACCTCATGAATGGGATTAGTGTTCTCATCAAAGAAACCCCAGAGAGATACCTTGCCCCTTGTATCATGTGAGGATGCAGGGAGAAGACAGCCATCCATGATCCAAGAAGCACGCCCTCACCAGACACCAAATCTGTCAGCCTTTGTCTTGTCATTCCCAGCCTTACAAAATGGTGAGAATTAAATGCTTATTGTGTAAGCCAATCAACCTACAGTATTTTTATTGGAGCAGCATGTTCAGACTAAGATAAGGCTCCTCCTACTACAACTTGTTTGTTTGCCACAGGGTCTGTAAGTATTATATTTATTTAATACGATAATATTTGAGATGGTCCCTAAATTTCCTTGTGCAAAATTCCTAAAAAAGGGAGAGAATGGATTGTAGACCAACTGTTTAACTTGACTTTGAGAATTTTTCAGCCTGGTGTATTTCAGGGAATAGATGTCCAACAGATATTAATGGGTTTAATATCAATAAAATTCCCCAAATTATGGATACTTTAAATCATATTAAATGTTTTTAACAGGATTTTTTTGATAAAAAAATTTATAGAAAACCTGAGAAGAGAGTGCAGGGAGTTCTCATATGCCCCAATTCCAATTTTGCTGTTAACATATTAGTACAGTACATTTAATGAACAGATATTGATAAGTTGTTATTAATTAAAGTCCACATTTTTTTCAGACTTTCTTAGCTTTACCTAATGTCCTTTATATGTACTGGTATCTCATCCAGGACATTACATTACATTTAGTTGCCATGTCTCCTTAATCTCCTCTTGACCGTGACAATTTCCCAGACTTTCCTTGTTTGGGATGACTTTGACAGTTTTGAGGAGTGCTGTTCAGGTATTTTATATAGTTTGTATATTA